>OVBW01002108.1:0-11400 GCA_900406355.1 Erysimum pusillum | reverse complement strand
GAGTCGTGAATCTTGATGTAGATACAAAATCCCTCGAGCAACTCCACCGATTATCTTGTATCTCCGAGTCCAATCCAGCTGACCTTGCTTTGCAGGGTCTGTGTACATCCATAAATTATACTCCGTTAGCTCTAAAAATTCACATCCCCAAGTGTCAAGAATCATTAAAATAAAGCATTGATGGCAAAACTGACCAAAGAGGAAGTAATCAAGGCTTTTGTTGGGCACATATTCGTAGACTAGTACCCTTTCTTCTCCATCTAGACAAAACCCGAGAAGTCTAACCAGATTTCTATGCTGTAGCTTTGCAACAAGCACAACCTCGTTCTTGAACTCTGTTTCACCTTGTCCTGATGACTTTGATAGTCTCTTCACCGCAACTTCAGTCCCATCCGATAATGTACCCTGTTGTTTTCAATAAAATCATTCCCTTATCCAACTATGTGTTGGCACAAGTTTTCAAGAAAAAAAAATACAGCTCAAGGCAGTTAAGGAACTATGATAACCTTGTAAACAGCACCAAATCCACCTTGACCAATCTTATTACTCTCTGCAAAATCATTTGTTGCATTTTGAATTGTTCTATAATCCAGCTGCAGCGAGTCTGCCGTTGTGATATCATCTCCTATTTCACAATGAAAATCTTAGAAACAAGAAAGGTGAAGCTGAGAATTGACATTAACCAAAATGCAAACACAAAAGACTAGTAATCACTTGAAATTTTTACCATCAAATGCAGATGTTGTGCCATAAGTCTTTTTAGTCCTCTTTGCAAGGAAACAATAACCAGCTATGAAAAGCAGAGCAACCACTATAATAGGCACAACAATGGCTACCACTAACACAGTTGAATTCCCACTTTTCCCTGCTTTCCAAACATCAATTGCTTAAAGATCAGACGATGGCAGACGAATAACAATCGAAGATTATGTCAAGAGGACGAAACTTTCTATTTTGGTATTGCTTTTTTTTTTTTGAACAAACTTTCTATTTTGGTATTGCTAATTTCAAGAAATTGGAGCCAAAAATAGAGGAAGAAGATGTAGAGTATATATGAAAAATAGAGGAAGAAGACAGAGCTCTAACCAGGCCGTGGAGGAGCTGACACGGGAGGAGTAGAAACCCGCCGAGGTGGAGGGGGTGGTGTCAAAATGCCGGATTCGTTGTAAAACGGGTAAAGCTCGAATCTTGAACTACAACTCGGCATAATATATCTTCCCCCAATTTTGTCAGTAGGTACCTGATTGATGGACAGTTGCAGACAAGACGAACAGTCTTGGCTTGTAAGATCAGGAGTGCACTGAACCAGTCCGTACAAATTCTGCAACGCAGTAAAATTGGCTTTCCTTGCATTGAATTTCTTCGAATTGTTTATAGCTTCGGCGGCGGCTTGGTTCAGAGTGGACAAAACCAAATTCATGAAGCGGTCTTGTTCGGCAGATGAAACATTCCTGGTGTTACCCATGCCAAATCCACCTGATGTTATCAGGGTCGAGAGAATGTTCCCGTTAGAGTATCTAAGCAAACATTCATCGTAATAGAGCACGACCTCTCTCTGAATCGGACACCGAGTTAAGGTGTCAGTGACGGCAAAGGCAATGCACCTGCGGCAATCTTCCGGCGAGAGGTCTCCACGGCAAAGGAAAAGTCCGGTGACTCTGTCGGGAGCTTGTCCCGCCGTGGCGTTTTGGAATCCGGTGGAGTAAGAGGCGTTGGGGGAAGAGAGAGAAGACAAAAGGGTTCTGAGGTTGGTGAGGTAAGTGCTGTTAATTGTGTAAGTTGTCATATTTGGACAGCTTTGGCGTACGAAAGTGAAATCTTGAGCAGAAGCTCTGAAGCTAGTGAGAAAGGAGAAAAGGAAAAGGAAGATGAAAGACGCCCAAGAAGACATAATTGAATTTTCTTGATTTATGTTTCTTATCAAGCTTTCGGAAGCGCCAATATATAAAATATATAAATTTGAATTATTCTTCTCTCTGTGTGGACTAATAAAGTAATAAGCGTGAAACAGACGATGGTTTTGTGACGAAGATTTTTTTTTTTTTGTTAAAGACGACGAAAACTTGCGTTGTATTGACTTCAAAGTAAACGTTGTATTGAATTCTCGGGTCCGGTTCAACTTGCGTTCAGCTACTAATCCATTACTAAGTAATAGAGGAACAGAGGATAATAGAAAATGAATTTCGCAATAAATTTAATATCAAATTTTTTTTATTTACAAAACAGTCAAAATTAAAAAAATCTTTAACCCCAATTTTGAGATCTAAGCTCTAAATTCCTAATATTCTTGAGCATTTTATTTTGAAACTACATTTGATATTATAGTAGTAGAATTTCTTTCACACTTATCGATTATCGTATATTGGGGGGCTGAAAATTCGTCGCCACTGATACTGCAAAGTTCTTGGGTGATAGGTAATCTTGTATCGCTACGTTGAAATCGTATACGCTAGTATGGTTATTGATCTAGCGATACTACCAAACTTCTTTTTTTTTTACAGCATATTACCAAACTATTTGCTTATCGTTATTTAATATTGTTAACGCATAGCTTCAGTAGATACTTTTAGATCGGTTGCCCCTTTCTCAAGTATTCTATTTCTTGCAGAGAAATCTTGCACTTTATTGCTATACAATTTTCTTATGTACGTAACCCAAGCAAATCGTTATTCTTATTAGTTATGAGAGTCCATATACAATTCTTCCAATCCTAAGCTCTTAACAATCTCTAAATTGGCTTCAAAAATCATACTTACGTTGTTTCCATTGAGTCCGAGTTTTCCCGGTAAATTACCAAAATACCAAAACCGGTTTATTTGCAAAACCAATGACACTGATAGATTAGCCCAATGCGCATCTGATCACTCTGCTTCCTTCGGTTTGGTGATAGGAGACTTGGGAGTTTCTTGGTTCAACGCTTCAAACATATATATGGTGGTCACCATTCACCAATGACGATGAAGTTCCACTATTAACCTAAAACGTTGACTTTGTCACGGGTCCATTTTACGCCGTATATATCTAACATGGAGGGTTTAGGGACCATTGTTATCAGTTTTACCAATTCAACATTTAGAAATTTGCAGACAAACTTCGATTTCTCCTGAAAAAACGCGTGAACACTAAGGCAAAGAATTAGCGATAATCTCCACGGATAGAGATGGTCTTATGGCTTTTGCGCGTGTTTTTTTTTCAATGATTTTTTGGTTTTAAAGATAAGAAATTGATTTTCAAAAAGCTAAAATTTTTGGCCGAGGATGAGTCTTAATGGGACCTCGATCCGGCCTACTGGCCTTACTACTTATCTTCATGATTTTTTTTTTTTTTTTTAACACAAAATTACCTTTATTGATATGCAAAAGTGGAATCAAAGGTAATTACATCATCAAACTCTATTGGAATAGTATTATGAACCGAAAAAGAGACACTCGCAGTTTGTTGTTTTCGTGCCATGTTGTCAGCAGGGAGATTAGCTTCTCTTTTAACCCAACAAAAGTCAAACTCCTCAAATCGAGCTCTCCATTCCTTAATGTCAGCAATCCAATTAAACACATCAAATCTTCTGATTTTGCCCTTTAAACAATTAACAAGCACTTGACAATCGCCTTCAAACACCACTCTTCGAAAACCTTTAACCCAAGCATTCTGCATAGCAAATAGTAAACTTTGGCATTCAGCCTCTAAAGCTGTAGATACTCTGATCCCCGTAGCTTGCCCAGCCGCTATGAAGCAACCGTTTTCATCTCTAAAAATCCAGCCTGAAGTCGCCTTTATACCTGAATTTACAAAAGATCCATCATAGTTACACTTTATCCAACCTGCTCTTGGTTTTTTCCATCGAGAAGAATTACGGCCTCCACCCCGGATCTGAGAATCATTAACTTCCAGACTAGTCCCCAAACCCATAGTAATCCAATCTTCTGTATCTTGAAGGGCTCCTCTCAAATCACACCGCCAAGTATTACACTGTCTTTCAAACACCAAATTATTTCTACTTTTCCAAAGTCTCCAGAGAACCCAAAAAGGAAGAGCAGAGTTCCTTAAAGGCACTAAATTACATCTATTCCAATCCATAATAGCCTTTATCTTTTCTTCTATGGACAACGTGGGATTAAACAGACAAGGAATAGAAACTCCAGCAGCACGCCAAACCTGAATTGCATGAGGACAACTAAAGAAAAGATGATCAGAAGTTTCTTCTTCAATAACACATCTTCTACAATAACTGTCCGTAAGAATATGTCTTCTTTCAAGCTCTGAGCCCGTAGCAAGCGCCTTAGAAAGTAACCTCCAAAGAAAATGCTTAATCTTTGGAGCTATATTCAGCTTCCAAATCCGCCCCTTAATGCCAACATCCCCTGGTGGCGGTTCAATATCTTCTACACGATCCGGAGGATGAGAAGCTAGCCAATACCCAGACTTCACCGTATAAAGACCATTTTCTGCATAGTGCCACCCCAACAAATCCCTATGTTGGTTCCTACCAATCTTTGTAAGCAGCACATGATGAACATCTTCTTCATGAACCACTGCTCTAACTAGATTCTCATCCCACCCAAGTCTATTAGGCAATAGCAATTCACTAACCATTTGAATATCAAACAGAGCATTTTCTTTCCTCCTAGGAGGTCTAGGGGGATGCACCGGTAACCAAGGGTCCAACCAGGTCTGAATCAAATTCCCATCACCTACTAGAAATCTCATACCCTGCTTTAATAAATCTCTTCCGTGGAGTATAGATTGCCAACCAAAAGAAGGTCGATAGCCCCGAGAAGCATTAAAAATGTTAGAATCAGCAAAGTAACGACCTTTTAGAACATGGGCCATCAGACACTCAGGATGTTGAAAAATTCTCCAAGCCTGTTTAGCTAGCAGAGCATTATTAAATTTCTCTAGATCTCTAAAACCCAAACCACCCTCATTTTTTGGAAACTTCAATCTGTCCCAAGCAAACCAATGCATAGACCGATCCTGGGAATTTGTACTCCACCAATAATTTGACATAAGCCTCTCAATCTCATCACAGATTGTTGTTGGAAGCTTAAAACAATTCATGGCATACACTGGCATTGCCATAGCAATCGATTTCAACAAAATTTCTTTCCCTCCTTGGGATAGAAATTTGTTACTCCATCCTTCAGTTCTATCTCGAACTTTCTCTACAATATACTGAAATAACTCCACCTTCTTCCTACCAAACTGCTCTGGTAAACCAAGATACTTGCCACAGCCCCCATCATTATTGATTTGAAGCAACCGGCGAATTCTAGTCTTCATATGCTCTGGAACTCTTTTCCCAAAACTAATAGCTGACTTGCTTGTATTAACTTGCTGACCAGAAGCTTTCTCATACTGATAAAGAATCTCCTTTATTTCTTTACAAGAACTCTCATTTGCCTGACAAAAGAAAAGAGAGTCATCAGCAAATAACAAATGGCTTATTGGTGGACTTGCATTACTTATCTTAATGCCTTTTATTTTCTTTGCCAATTCTGCACGCTTCATCAAATGGCTTAAGACCTCTGCACAAAGAATAAACAAATAAGGAGAAAGAGGGTCTCCTTGACGAATGCCACGCTTTGGATTGATGAAACCATGAGGTGAACCATTAATGTTCACAGAGTATGTGACTGTACGAACACAAGTCATAATCCAACCAATCCACTTATCATCAAACCCCATTCTAATCATAGTTTCCTGAAGAAAATCCCACTCTAGCCGATCATAAGCTTTTGTTATATCTGTTTTAATGGCTAGATAAGAATTTGCACTTCTTCTTTTAACCTTTAAGGCATGAATGACTTCATGAGCAATCAAGACATTGTCTGTGATTACTCTTCCAGGGATAAACGCTGCTTGTTCTTCTGAAATGATACTTGATAGGTGTTGCTTCAAACGTTCCACAAGGATTTTGGAGATGACTTTATAGCTGACATTGCACAAAGCTATTGGCCGGAACTCCTTCATGTATCTTGGTAACTCAACTTTTGGAATTAGGCACAGATTAGTATGGTTCAAATCCCGATCCAAAACACCATGCTCAAAAAAACTTTTAACTTCATCTATCACACATGGCTTAATATCTTCCCAATACTTCTGATAGAAATCCCCAGAGAAACCATCAGGACCTGGAGCTCTTGTTGAACCAATAGAATAAACAGCTTGCTTTATCTCCTCTTCTGTAACTACTCTTGTTAAGTCTGCATTAATCTCATCAGTAACCCGAGACTGAAACCCATTGAAGACATGAAAATGATTATTCAGAACTGATAACTCAGAACTATAGAGGTTCTGAAAAAACTCTTGAGCAACCTGAGCAATATTGGAATCACCCAAATGTTCTACATCTTCATTATCTCTTATAGAAAAGAGACTATTCCGCACTTTACGACACTTAGCTGCCTCAAAGAAAAATTTCGTATTACGATCACCACAAGCCATCCAGTCTTTTCGACTCTTTAGCCGCCAAAATTCTTCCTCAGCCTTATAAGCCTGACTTAATAACCTACGAAGCTCCTGAATCTGATAAGTAGAAGAACCATCTGTATGAGCTTTATCAATCTTCTGAGTAAGAATTGCTATTTCAGCCCTAGAATTAAACCGATGACTCCTCTTCCATTGAGAAATTGCTTTTCTGCACTGAACCAGCCGAGAATTCCAATTTGTTTCCAAAGAAATATCAGTCTTGTTCCAGCCACTGATTACAGACTCTTTAAAACCCTCTTTATCCACTAATCTTCCATCAAATCTGAACTGGCCTTTTCTCTGCTCAACTTCACTAGTGACTGTAGTGATTACAGGCCGATGATCTGACTCTATTAGTTCCAGAAATTCAGCATGTGAATTCGGGAACTGAGTTAACCATTCATTGTTTACCAAAGTACGATCCAAACAACAAGCTATATCATAAGTGTATCTTTTACCAACCCAGGAAAACTTATCTCCCCGATATTTCAAATCATGAAAATCACAGACTTGAAGCATTCTCCTAAACCCAGCAAAAGAACTTTCAGGTCTTAGATTCCCACCCCTTTTCTCATGATTCCCTGTAATTTCATTAAAATCCCCAATTGCCATCCAAGGACCATTTCTATTCACTGCAATCCTTTCAAGTCTTTCCCAAACCAAGTGTCTAAGAGAAGGATTCGGCTGGCCATAGACACAGGACAAATAGAAACCAAATCCATTCATATTAACATAGGTATCTACAAGGTTTGGATCTAGACTTAAAACAGAAACAGATAAAGAACTTTTCCATAAAAGAGCTATCCCACCACTTAAACCAATTGGAGGGACAGTTACAACCCTATCATAACCTACTTCAGCACATACATCTCTAACCACATTATCCCCTTGCTTAGTTTCCATAAGGCAAATGATGTCCGGAGAGAATTTCTTCTTGATCTCCTTCAGACGTCGAACTGCGAGGTCATTGCCTAATCCTCTACAGTTCCAAGCAGCTGTCCTCATGAAGAGTCTGGTGGTTTAGGGCCCACCGCGCCTCGCACTGGTTTGGTTCCTTCATGGCTAGAACCGATACCATCAACATTCTCACAAGCTTGCAACTTTGAAGCACCAACATTATCCTGCTCCTCCTCAGCATCCCTCACACGCTTCCCATTGTCATTCATAGCAATCCTAGTTGAGAGAGTCTGACCAGATTCACCAATAACATTGTCTGCATCATTCCTCCCCAGGCCAGCCAAATCCATGTTTCCTACAAAAGATGGATAAATCAGAGGAGGTGAGTTGCTCTCAGAACTAAGAGAACTATAACCCTCCAGAATATTATGGTCAGGATCAATATCAGCAAGCTCATCTTCCTGAGGAATCTCAGCATCCTCCTCCTCTTCATCACCAGCAAAGAAATCCCTGGCAAGAACCGCCGGATGATCACGCTCATAACCATCTGGATCATCAGCTAGCTCTTCCATATGACCCACAGGGAACCCATTCTGCACTAGAGGATCCACCGGATTGTCCCCAGCTTGGTCAGCATCGTCAATAATCTCCTCTATGTGAACTCCACGGTTATGATGGACAGCAGGAGGTGGCACATCATCCTCAGAATCATCATCGTCAGGAGCCAGATCTACACCACCATTTTGGATCAGACAAGCACCAGTATCATGTGTGAGGAGGCCACAAACTTCACAAAATCCCCTCAGTCTTTCATATCTTAACCGCAAGAGGGTGTTAACACCAGGCGTGAACTGGAAGTGTCTCTGGAATCGAAGAGGAGCAGCCACATCCCAGTTGATCCGAACACGAACATACTCCACCCGAGCCACAACTCCATCATCATAATCCATCTCCATGTAATCCCCAAGCGCTCTCCCAATATGAGCAACCACCAAGCGAGTCATGTACTGAAGAGGGATACCCCTAATTTGAATCCAGAAGGGGATTGAATTCATCAAAGGGGGATTCATTAGAGGAGACCACCTCTGGAGAACCAGCATTCTCTCATTAAAAGCCCACGGACCACGGCGGAGCACATACGTCATCGATTCTTCAGAGGGGAATATGAATTGAAATTGCTGTCCTTCTACGATTCGACCGTGCACCACACCGGCAAGACCCCAGGTTCTCGGCAGCGACGCAACAATAGATCGCAGGTTCTGACGGTTAAGCATCGTTGGGCGACCAATCACCATGAATCGGTTTTCCTCAGCCGCCTGGTTCACAACATCAATAGGTAAAGGAATCGGCGCATCATCAAACCCTAAATTGAGATTTTGAACTGCCCGGCGCAAATTGTCAGCCATCTTAAAGAGAGTAAGGTAGAAGCGAAGAGGAAAAAGAGTAATGGAAGCAAAAGCAAAGAAATTTCGGTACTGAAACGAACATCCAAAGCCATGCTTATATAGGAACCAACCCAGATCCACAAATCGAGAAGCATCACGCTGAATCGTGGGATTCAACATGGAGATAACCGTCAGGAAGTGGGAAACTGGGTGGAACCGCTCCACTTCGCAGACGTAACTGCCGGAAAAAGACATCACAAAGAGCAAAAGACATCGGAAAAGAAACCGTTTAAAAATCGCCAAAATTTTCGCCATCAGAGGAAGTTTTTCGCCACCTCTCTCATGATTATTTTAAAGGTTTTAAACATAACAATACTGTGATGTCAAAAAAAGAAATATATAATACTGTATGAACTGAAAAAAAAAAAAAAATGACTTATGACTTTCAATTTTCGTGTCTCGTTTTGTGACATTTAGAAAGATACCAAGAAACTTCAATTGGTATCTAGTGGTGAGGTCGTCGCACGCCGGTCAGTTCGCCAGGTTCCCAGGATCAGAGCTCCGATCTCCGGCAAGGATTGTTTTTTCCGACGAACTCTTTTTGTAACTATTGTTTTTCTTGTAATGGGCCAAGGCCTCTGCTCACTGTGTGTGAGAGGCCCACTTCTTTAATTAATATAAATCTAAGTTNGAAACAAAAAAAAAAAAAAAAAAAAAAAAAACTTCAATTGATGTTTATATTGGTAAGAAACGAACAGATATTCTCTTGTTAATCTTATGGATTATCTTTATAGGCTTCTACAGTGCTTCTATTGGGCCAATGCCCTGATCAAATGCATCCTCTATAGTCTATCACTCTATCCTCTCGGGACGGGAGGTTTTCTCCAACTCCATAGTATAAACCAATACCGGTTTATTTGTAAACCAATGACACTGACATTTTAATCCCATACTTTTCTTGTCACACTCCATCAGCCTCTGCGTCACTGGGTTTGGTTCTATGAATTGAATACTCTTTTCCCTTATGTCATTTTCTCAGTCAACAAACTTCCAATATTCAACATCTCTTATTCTATTACGTGAACAAAGAAAATACTATTGACTTTTAACTTTGACTTTGACTGTTGACACTTGTTTTTGTGACCATATTTGCAGGTTTAAGAACACACGTTTATCAATTTGACGAATTCAATATTAGTTGGAAAGAAATTTCGATTTTTCTGTATAAACTGGTAAGAATGGACAGATGCGTAAATAACATTAAACACAAAGATTTGGCTTTTGCTATCATCTTAAAGGAACAATGAAACAGAGGAGTTTGTTTTCAATCCTCTGTTTTGTCCTCATAAGCTTCCGTGTTTGTTCGGTTTCAGCACAAATATGCAATAATGACAAGGGGAATTTCAGACCCAACAGCACTTACGATGCAAATCGCCGTCTCATCCTCTCTTCTCTTCCTTCAAATGTCACGGATCAAGACGGCTTGTACTACAACGGTTCGATCGGACAAGAACCGAACCGTGTCTACGCAGTAGGGATGTGCATCCCTGGATCAACTTCAGATGACTGTTCTGATTGTATCAAGAAAGCGTCTGATGAATTTATACAGAATTGTCCTAACCAAACAGAAGCGTATACGTGGCCAGCTGAACCAACGCTTTGCTATGTGCGCTACTCCAACACTTCTTTCTCAGGATCTGTAGCTCTAGACCCACAGTCACTGGTCTTCAACACTGGAGTTATCAACTCAACAGGGTTCACGGGAATATGGGAAGGATTAATGACTCGAATGATTACTGCAGCCTCCACCTCAAAAAGCACACCATCGTCTAGTAATAACCATTACTCAGCTGCAGTTGAAGCCTTGGCAACTTTCGACGATATGTATGCATTGATGCAATGCACGCCTGATCTTGCTTCTCGTGATTGTGAAAACTGTCTGCAACAAAGCGCAAGTGCCTACCAGTCATGCTGTAGTCAAAATCGAGGAGGCGTTGTTCTACGGCCGAGCTGCTATTTCCGGTGGGAATTTTATACATACTCTAAGGCTTTTAATAATATTCCGGTTGCTTCTCCTCCTCCTCCTGTGACTGTGCCGCCCCAACCTGCAGGTGATCAGGCCAACACGACCAACGATGGTACGTTTTCAAATTGAAAAGTATGATTTCTAAGAAGAATTGAAATATATGACATTGCTTTTGTATGTGTTATGAGAAGATAGCAAAGGAATCTCAGCTGGAGTTGTCGTGGCGATTACCGTTCCGACTGTTATTGCCGTCTTGATACTGCTGCTTCTAGGATTTGTTCTTTTACGGAGGAGAAAATCATACCAAAGAACTGAGAGTGAATGTTAGTTTCTTTGTGTTTTAGCTCTTTATTGTTTCCTTTCGTTATCAGCATATATTGTCCCGTAGCCAAGAGGGGAACAGGAAGCATAACTCATACCCTCGTGCTTTGCAGCTGAAAGTGATATTTCAACTACAGATTCATTGGTATACGATTTTAAGACAATTGAAGCTGCAACTAACAAGTTTTCAGTGAGTAATAAGCTCGGTGAAGGTGGATTCGGTCCGGTTTACAAAGTAAGAAAGTCTCAGCTGTATTCCGTTTTTTCTAACTTGATATAGTTTAAAGTTATAACCGGCGATGTTTG
>OVBW01002107.1:0-12772 GCA_900406355.1 Erysimum pusillum | reverse complement strand
TGAAGCTTTGCCACAACAACAACTTCGTTTGCGAACTCTCTTTCACCTTGTCCTGATGTCTTGGATAATCTCTTCACCGCTACATGGACTCCACTAGGCAATATACCCTACACAAATAATTTATTTTTAAAAATATCCTAAGTTAATTTGCAAATTGGATGTAAGATTAATCATGAAGATATATGAAGCATTTAAATGCAATTTCCTCCGTTTTATAAATGTTTCGCAAATTTTAAGTGACCATTTCTGAAAGTTATCAAGTTTGAAACTTGTTTTTCTTTAAAAATTAGTTGGAAANTTTGGAAAGCAACTCTTTTTTTTTTTTTTTTTTTTTTTTTTTTTTTTTCTGTTTGTAGGCTTCTAAAAAAGTTACAAGTATGACCAGGTCGGGCAATGGTAATGTACCTTGTAAACTTTGCCGAATCCACCTTGACCAAGTTTGTTAGTCTCACAAAAGTTATTTGTTGCTGCTTCAATTTCTTTAAAATCAAACTGAAGTGAACCCGCACTCGCAGTGGTGATATCACCCCTTTCTGTAAAAACCATTATTATGACAAGTCAATTATGATAGAGATGAAACACATAGAACCTTCGAAGTAAAAGGAAATAAAATAGATGGTTTAAGGACTTTAATCATAGGTGTCTTTACCTTCAGTAAGTGGTCTCTCATAAGTCCTCCTTGTTTTCTTAGCCCAGAGACTAAAAACAGCTACGAACAGAAGCGAAAGGGCAATGATTGGAACAACAACAACGACAACGATTTTGACAGAGGAGTTTCCACCTTTGCCTGTATTTTCACATAAATAGATGGCCTCAGATTACATATGAAGTATGAACCATTGTTTTAGCAAATCTTGAATGTCTCAAAAGAAAAGTACGTTGCACTTAAAACATGTAAGCAAAGGAGAATTAAATGTTCATCATACCACGTTTTGAAATCGGTGGTGGAGGAGCTGAATCCAGCTGAGGATTAGACTCAGGCGGCAACGATGGTGGTGGTGGTGTTCCATTGGTGGTTTCAGCATAGAACGGATAAATCTCGTACCTTGAATTACAACTAGGGTAAAGAAATCTTCCTCCAATTCTGTCAAGAAACATTGCTTTGATGGATTTTTGTAGGCAACATAAACATTCTTCTCTTGTAAGATCAAGAGTACACTGAACTAGCAAGTACAAAGTCTGGAATGTGGTGACCTTTCTCGTATAAAACTTTCTAGAACTTTTCGCTGCTTCCTTGGCAGCTTGGTTCAAATTGGTACAAACCAAACCCCTGAACCGGTGTACTTGATTTTCATGATCAGATAATGAACTGTTCAACAAGCTAACACTTCCATTGTATGTAACGGTCTTGAGAATATTCCGGTGAGAGTATCTGAGCATACACTCATCGTAATAGAGCACGACTTCTCTATTATACCGACACCGATCTAAAGTCTGGTTGACAGAAAAGGCAACGCAGTTACTGCAAACTTGTTGTGAGACGTCTCCACGACAAAGGAATAGTCCCGTGACCCGGTTCGGTGCTTGTCCCACCGTGGCAGTTTGGAATCCGGTAGAGTATGAAGCATTCGGGGACGAGAGAGAGGACAAAAGGATTTTGAGATTGGTAAAGTAAGTGCTGTTTCTTGAATACGTTATATTTGTATCTGGACAAGAATGGTTAATGTAAGTAGGATTTTTTGGTGGAGCTGGATGATGAGATAAGGAATAGGCAGGAAGGAGAAAAGAAAAAAGCCAGAAGAAAGAGGCGCAAGGAGACATGCTTGAGTTTCTTCAATTATCATGAGGCTCCCATGCATTATATATAAGTTTATTTTCTTGACTACACTAGATTAACGTGAAGTACAGGATGGTTTTTGACTTCATATTTTTTATATTTTACATTTTATTTTTTCTTTCAGTTTTATTTTTGGGTTGTGATATCAAATTTACAGTACTAAACAATGAATTTTTTTTTTTAATACTCCCTCAGTTTTTTTTTAAATGAATGTTTTAGACTTTTTTGTTTTACATAGATAACCTTTTTAGTTTTTCAATACACTTTTTGTTAATTAATGTTAAGAAATTACAAAATATAAGAAATATTTATTACAAATATTTGAATTTTCTTATTTTTTCTTGGTTATATAATATGTATAGGAAGTGTTTTTTGTATGTAATTAATACCATCTATGATTGTATATTAATTCTTTTCTAATCTGTGTAAAAAAATTTAAAACTTCTATCTTTAGGGAACATAGGAAGTATATTAAACAACATATGAAGACGGATTTAACACAAGAAGAGCACGTTATAGAATTTTCTAAGCAGAGATGATGCACATTTGGAACAAACAAAAAAGGAAAGACCGAGTAATAAAAATCAACACTGTCAAAGACCATGACAAAGTAAAGACTGCTTCATTATCTTCTTCTTGTAACCATATCTCCATTCATTTGAAAGCGTCTTTGACTCGTCGTCGTACAAAAATGTATATAAAACCAAAATTCATGTGATTAGATTGGTCAAAAATGGAGTATGAGAAATGAGAGTTTATCTAGATGAAACCAAAGTCAACGCAGAGATTCTATCTGTATACAAAAAAAAAAAAAAAATTTAAAAACGTAGAGAATTCCACAATCAAAAATTTTAAAGATGCACACCACATCAATATTTTCAGAAGAGCGAAACAAACCCAACAATCTAAACCATAATTCTTAAATTGAGTAGCGTTTACAATTGGTCGGGTATCCTTGATCAACTAATAATCAAACAAGGAGCATTGGCAAAGCCTAAAATATAAGCTAAGAATGTTACACATGCATAATAGTACCAAAATATATCTTACAAACCATAACAATCCACCCCAGATCCTATCCTCTCTGATCGACAAAAAAAAAAAAAGAGCTTGATATAGCAAACCAATCGTGTTTCACACTTGGTTGTGTTCATAGAACATTAAGAGTAAGGTTAGAATATTGCTAATTTAACATAGAAATATACAGCAGAAGATTACTAAGTTACATATATAATCCGGCCCCTGTAACTTTCATGTTGCCAAGTGATGTCAATGATTGTATTTTTCTAATTGGTTGGTACTCCTTAATAAATTAATTCAATTTTCACATTTAATAAAAATATCATTTACAGTCTATGATTGAGTGTTTTACATTTTGAGTAGTCCTATATGACAACACATTTATGTTTTTTTTCCTCGAACTTTATCTTTGGATTTATTTACAAAAGCTTTTTTTTTTTTTTTGTCAAGGCAAAAGCTAATAGAGCACATTTAAGTTTTGTTCTTCCTTCCAACCATCAAAAAGCTATTGCGCAGCTTCGAAACTGTTGGAGAGAAAGTTCAGATAGCGAACGGTATATCTATGCGTGACCAAGTATTTACGGACTTTGTAGCCATGGTGAAGGAGAAGATGGGAAGTGAAGCGTACTAATGGTGATGTCGAGATGATTTATCAATGGCCTCATTATATGCTCATATATGATAGAAAAGATGCACCACCCTCTGCAATCAACAATGACGATATGTTGTAGAAGGTGTAGAGATTGAGGACGAAGCAAGCGTAGGTAATATTCAGCCGTAAGTGCATTAATAGTTACTATGATGATGCTATTTAATTAACTAATTAATGCTATATGGGGAAATTAGTTATCTAATTACAAGTTAGGTAAAATAATTTTTGTTTTTTTTTTTTGCTAAGAAATTAAATAGTTATATATATGTATACCAGTATATGTCTTGATGTAGAATAGTTGTATATTGACTATATTCTTTACATGTTATCCTATATATTGGATAAAATGAACTACAGAGAAAGTTTTAACTTAAACGAATCTTTGTTTTTTGTCGATGCTTATTTAATAGACTAAATATAATCATACAGTATATTGCAACTTTTATATTTACAAATAAGTTTGTCTTCAACGAGGAGTTAGATGAGTAATGGAAGCATCATCGACTGAACAGAGAGCAGACGTATTGATAGATGGACCCACTAATCCTACTTGTTCATGTTTACTCCGGAAGAAAAAACCAGGTCGTTGTGGAACAGTGAGAGCAATTGAGCTAGTAGTGAGCATCTGGACAATAGCTGCCATGGTTGGACGATCTTCAGCTTCTTCTTGAACACATAGTAAAGCGATATGGATGCATCTGGAAACTTCGTTTGTTCGATAGTTATCTTGAAAGGATGGATCCACGAGCTCTAACGGCGACCCATTGCTCCATAGTCTCCATGTCTAGTGACAATTTTAGTAATGAACTTTGGTCAGTGTTGAAGAAAGCAAAATAGTAAAATAAAATTGAAAGTTTTAAGGATCTATACTCACATATGTAACCAAATTGCCAGCACTACTGTCCATTTGACAGAGATTGCTATTCTTTTTTCCACTTATAATTTCAAGAATTAAGACTCCGAAGCTATACACATCTGATTTCATAGAGAATTTGCCATACATCGCATACTCGGGAGACATATAGCCACTGTTACAAAACACACAACTTAGGTTGATAGAGAAACATGTTATGTGTCTTAAGGCAATATAATGGAAAACTTACTATGTTCCAACTACTCTCCTCGTACTGGCTTCCGTTTGGTCCATTCCAAAGATTCTCGCCATTCCAAAGTCAGCGATTTTGGGGTTCATATCAGCGTCCAGAAGGATATTACTTGCTTTGAGATCACGATGAATGATTTTGAGTCGTGAATCTTGATGAAGATAAAGGATTCCTCTGGCAATGTCTCCAATGATTTTACGTCGTCTAGTCCAGTCCAGCTGGCTCTGCATCATTGAGTCTTCACGTGCGTATTTACAATGTTAGAAACAAACAATGGCATGCAATTTGAAAAATACATCTTAGGCTAAATATTGAATTTAACGGACCAAAAATAAAGTAGTCGAGGCTTTTGTTGGGCACAAACTCATAGACAAGTATCCTCTCATCTCCTTCCAAACAAAACCCTAGCAGCCTTACCAAATTTCTATGTTGAAGCTTTGCCACAACAACAACTTCGTTTGCGAACTCTCTTTCACCTTGTACTGATGTCTTGGATAACCTCTTCACTGCAACTTGTACTCCACTAGACAATATACCCTGCAAATTTATTTTTAAATATATCCAAAGTTTGCAAATTGGAAGTAAGATTAATCATGAAAATGAAGCATTTAAAGGCAAATTTGTAGAAATAGCACATAATCCCAAACATCTCAATGCTCAAAGTATTGTGAGTAGGTAATTTATTTGTTAATGTATTACTCAATTTGTACTAGTCGATATAGCTGTTCCTATGAAATATGGTCAAGACCAGCCCTTGGGCCAAGCTGAGCAAATCCATATGCTTCCGGTCCTTATCTTTATTTTCTATTCGCAAATTTTAAGTGATCGTTTTTGAAAAAAATATCAAGTTTGAAACTTGTTTGTGTTTAACACATATATTCATTTATTAATTTTTTTTTTAAGAAAGTTATTTTGAAAGCAACTACAATTTTTCTCTATTAAGATTTTTTTTTTTTTTTTTAAAAGTAGTTGGAAAGCAACTCTTTTTTTATTTTATTTTTCGTTTGTGGCCTTTCTACAAGTTAGGACCAGCTCGGGCAATGGTGATGTACCTTGTAAACTTCGCCGAATCCACCTTGACCAAGTTTGTTAGTCTCACAAAACTTGTTTGTTGCTGCCTCAATTGCCTTAAAATCAAACTGAAGTGAGCCCGCACTCGCAGAGGTAATATCATCCCTTTCTGTAGATAAGTAACACATAGAACATTCGACGTAAAAGAAAGAAAGAAAAGTAGTTTAAATCATAGCCTCATAGGTGTCTTTACCTTCAGTAAGTGGTCTCTCATAAGTCCTCCTTGTTCTCTTAGCCCAGAGACTAAAAACAACTAGCGAAAGGGCAATGATTGGAACAACAACAACGACGATTTTGACTGAGGAGTTTCCGCCTTTTCCTGTATTTTTACAGAAATATGAACCATTTTTTTTAGCAAATCTTGTCTCAAAAGAAAAGTTGCACTTAAAATGTTCATCATACCACGAATTGGAATCGGCAGTTGAGGAGCTGAAACCAGCTGCTGTTGAGGATTAGACTCCGGCGGCAACGACGGTGGTGGTGTTGGTGTTTCAGTGGTGGTTTCATTGTAGAACGCATAAATCTCGTACCTTGAATTACAACTAGGGTAAAGATATCTTCCTCCAATTCTGTAAAGAAACGTTGCATTGATGGATTTTTGTAGGCAAAGCAAACAGTCTTGTCTTGTAAGATCAGGAGTGCATTGAGCTAGCAAGTACAAAGTCTGGAATGTGGTGACCTTTCTCGTACAAAACTTTCTAGAACTGTTCGCTGCTTCAACGGCAACTTGGTTCAACGAGGACCACACCAAATCTCTGAACTTGTCTACTTGATTTCCATGATCAGATAATGAAATATTATTGCTGTTCAACAAGGTAACACCTCCATTGTATGTAACGGTCGCGAGAATATTCCGGTGAGAGTATCTGAGCATACACTCTTCGTAATAGAGCACAACTTCTTTATTATACTGACACCAATTATATTGGTCTAAGATCTCCTGGACGGAAAAGGCAACGCAGTTATGGCAAACTTGTTGTGAGATGTCTCCACGACAAAGGAATAGTCCGGTGACCTTGTTGGGTACTTGTCCCACCGTGGCAGTTTGGAATCCGGTAGAGTATGAAGCATTCGGGGACGAGAGAGAGGACAAAAGGATTTTGAGATTAGTGAAGTAAGTGCTGTTTCTTGAATACGTTATATTTGTATCTGGACAAGATTGATTAATGTAAGTAGGATCTTTTGGTGGAGCTGAATGATGAGATAAGGAATAGGCAAATGAAAGAGGAAGGAGAAAAGGAAAAAGCCAGAAGAAAGAGGCGCAAGGAGACATGGTTGAGTTTCTTCTATTATCATGAAGCTCCCATGCATTATATAAGTTTATTTTCTTGATTACTGTATATAGATTAACGTGAAGTAGAGGACGGTTTGTGACTTTCTATTTTTTTATATTTTACATTTTATATTTTCTTTGTTTTAATATCAAATTTATTAAAGAATGCAAGTTTTTTTTAACATATTAAACAACATAAATATGAAGAAGGATTTAGCACAAGAAGAGCACGTTATCGAATCTTCTAAGCAGAGATGATGCACATTTGAAACAAACAAAAAAGGAAAGACCAAGTAACTAGAATCAACACTGTCAAAGAGACAAAGACCATGGCAAAGTAAAGACTGCTTCACATTTATCATCTCTATGGTATCAATTTAATTATAACCAAATCTCCACTCTTTTGAAATCGTCTTTGACTCGTCATACTAAAAAGTATAAAACCAAAATTCATCTGAAATATACACAATATGGTAAAAAATGGAGTATGATAAAGGAGAGTTTATATTGATGAACCCAAATTCGACGCAGAGATTTTATCTTTATCCAAAAAAAATATAGCAGCGACTACCCCTCGCACTTGTCTCCAAACAAAAAAAAAAAGGCAGAGAATTCTAACCCAACTTATAAGTTACTTGTTGCACTTGTCTCCAAACTCCTAATATTTGTCTGTTGTGTGATTGAGTATTGTTGGTGACATCGCCACAAAATTATTGATTACTCCCTCCATTTCAATCTGAGTGTCTTCTTGACACTTCTCATACGATTTTATATGTTTGTTATACCTTTAAAATTATTATTCTATTACACATTGTTAATTGATATTACCTGATTTTCAGTCTACGATATAAAAATACTGATTTACAATCGTCCTATATGACAACACAATTATGCATTCTTTTCTCGAAATTCCCTTTAAATAATTATATTTTTTAGGCTTTTGAGCATGCTATATTTAATTTTTAGGTTCTATGTGTGTATTTATCCAATTAAATGAAAATTTAAGAAAATTAAAGTATAAGTCAAGTGATGTTGTAATAGCGGGTAAATAGGATCTTATCTCTTAATGCATGCTTGTGTCCGAAGCATGATGTCATCGTTTGTTGTTCCCCTGTCTCATTCGATCCAATAACACGTTTTGACAGAAGAGCTAGATTTGAAGTGACATTCAAGCAATCAATTTCAAGATTTAATTCTCTTTACCCCACACTCTCAACCTGGCTTTCATCTCTTTCACCGGGAACAGAAATCGTCGGAAAAGAAAATACCGGCCGATGGAGATTGCGGTGGAGAGAGAGGCTTGGAAGGCACACGTGGCTATGATCGGTGTGCAATTGTTCAACGGAGGATATCACGTCATTACCAAAGTGGCTCTCAACGTCGGTGTAAACCAACTTGTCTTCTGTGTCTTTCGTGATCTCATCGCTCTCTCCATTCTTGCTCCTATTGCTTATATCCGTGATAAGAGGACTAGACCTCCTTTGAATCGTCGCTTTCTCTTAGCTTTCTTCTTCCTCGGCTTAACCGGGTAAGTCAGATTTCTTCCTTCTTTCTCTTATTTCTATCATTGCAATCATCAAAATGTTGTTTTGGTGTGATCAGGATATTTGGCAATCAGCTTTTGTTCCTTATTGGTCTCAATTACACCAATCCTACTTATGCTGCAGCCATTCAACCGTCTATTCCGGTTTTTACTTTCATCTTGGCTCTTGTTATGGGGTAAAGACTTGATCCGGTCTCTCTCCCTTTACTTCTCTGACTCATGCCAAACTAGAGAACCATTCTTGTGTGTTGCTGCAGAACAGAGAGATTGAATTTATTCAAATTAGAAGGTCAAGCTAAGGTAGGAGGTACTCTGATTTGTGTTGCTGGGGCGGTACTGATGGTTTTGTTTCGTGGACCGGCTCTGTTTGGGGAAACAGAGGCTGAATTCTTGGGTCATGGTGAAACAAGACACACTGAAACATCTGGACACTTCATGTCTGGCTTTCTCAATGGAATTGGGAGATGGAATTTGGGAGTTTTGTGTTTAATTGGGAATTGCACTTGCATGGCTGCTTTTCTTGCTATTCAGGCATGTCATTTAGCTTCAAGATGATCCAAACACTTTCAATCTCAGATATCTTCTTGTCTTTGGACTGACCTTGCATTGTATACATATGATCAGGCTCCGCTTTTGAAGAAGTATCCGGCGAATCTTTCAGTGACAGCATACTCATATTTCTTTGGGACCATGTTTATGGTGACATCTGCTTTTTTCATGACCAATGAGTCGACGAGCTGGAGTCTCACAAGATCCGAGTTCTTTGCAGTTGTCTATGCAGTAAGTTCCTTACACCAAATGTTTGTTGTATAGCCTTTGAGCCATTAGGTTTCTTCAAACGAGTAACTCTGCTGCTTCCTCTGTGCAGGGAGTAATCGCATCTGCCCTCAACTATGGTCTCTTGACGTGGTCAAATAAGATCTTGGGTCCTTCCTTGGTTGCTCTCTATAATCCTCTTCAACCTGCAGCCTCAGCCTTCTTGTCCAGAATCTTTCTTGGAAGCCCTATCTACTTGGGAAGGTTTATTAAAACTCTCTCTCCTCTTCTCTTGGCTATTCACAGCCATCAATGGGATGAGTCTGAAGTTGTCTAACTAACTTGGTTTTTTCTCCTTCTCTTAGCATTGTAGGCGGATGTGCAATCATCGCAGGTCTTTACAGTGTTACCTGGGCGTCTTACAAAGAAAAGAAAGCAGCAGCAGCAGCGGGTGTCATCCCGATCACCTCAAAGGAAGCTGAACCCTTGATCTACAAGGACCATAAGAACAAACCAACAGGACATCTGTTCACAAAACCTCCCATTTCTTCACCAAAGTCCGCTGATTGAACCAAAAGTCCAGCTTCCTGAAATAACTCGGCTGAGCAGCAATGTTTTGTTGATCTCCTTCTGAGGACACGAGTGACTCTTATACTTTTTCAACGGTATATATAAGCATATACATTATTTTTCAGAGCGTGTCCTGGACTTCTATATTTATATAGATGATGGCTTCAGAGTTCCACCACTAATTCAAGGAACAACTGAGACAATTTAAGAGCTTTTCTATGATTTTATGGACTCCTGCCTCCTGGGAGGCAAAACTCAAGAAAAAGTGGAGAATGTACCAATGGACAAGACAAGTGGTAAAGTAAACAGCAAACAGACAACACCTTTCTCCTAAAATCTACCGAACGTAATGTTAAGATTTTCTCCAGGCTTTCTACTATGACTGCGAAAATTAAACTCAACAACCAAAATGTTGTTTCATCTCTTCATACCTCTGCATCACTGGATTCCCAATCTTCGTCTTCTCTCCAAGACAGAATTGGATTGAGTGAAGATGACTTGTATGATAATGATTGCAAGAAGTTGAAATAAGCATACTTGAGGTCGAACTGCATGTCATACCCTGCAAATTAGATGCATACGGAGCTTATTAGAGGCAAGGAGCGGCGGAAAAGTACTGGTTTCTCACCTGAAGACAAATAGAGGATGGACGAAAAAAGATAAATTTCTTACAATAGTTCACCGCAATGGTATAGCCAGCATCTCCTGGGGTTTGACTAACATGGTGAAACCACATGCTTGGACTGCAATATTTAGATCTCTTATGATTCGGAATCATGACAGCAAAATCCGATTGTGTAGGTCCATTAACCATTTCTAATCATTGTGACTGAAGTAGATACATTACTGATTAAACTTAAGTAGACCTAAACTGAGCAAAACAAGTTTCTGAGAATTCTTAATCTGGCAAAGGGATTGAGATTCTTACAGGTAAAGCATCTCTCCAGCCTTGACAGTACAATGAAACGGCTTCGGGCCATCGAAGAACAACGGATATTTCAATCTCTCACTTGCTTTTTTCTCTGGTGAAGGGTATGGATCAACACTACACCAGGGCACATGCCTCATCGGCTCATCAAGCTCAAGCTTGAACGCTTCAGTATCCTAAAAAGATTCAAACTTTAATCTAATTCAACAACATTCAACAGAAACCAAACTCATTGAAACTTAATCTGACAATCTCACAGACTCGATGGTAAGAGTAATTGGCTGCTGGATATTGTTCGATATAGAGACGGTGAACATCAGTCGGAGGAAGAAGAAGAAAATGTTTCTCCCCTGAAACGACGGCGTAAAGATTCTCGTAGTGATCTTTGTGAAAAGAAGTCACTGAGTGATCAGTACCTATCCAAAGGTTTACAGCTTCCGGAGAACAACCAATCGCCTCCGTAGCCCACTCAATATCTCCGTCACAATCTGAACCAACCGTCGAATACTCAGTTCTGAAACAATCATTTTGCTGTTGTAAATACCCAACCTTTTGTCCCTTACACGACGATCGAACGGCCTCAAGAGCCTCCGGAAACAGAACTTTCTCAACATGAGCTGAAGCGAAACAGAGATCTGTATCTCCGGTGCTCTCAACCAAAGTGACGGCGTCGGCGCAGCCGTTAGGGGTGAGATGTAATGAGACAAAGTCATTTGACAAAGCTCCGGAGAGGTACGACGGATCTGACCAGAGTTTTAACGCCGGCCAGTGAGAAATAGCGTTGGAGATTACACAAGGCTTGCTCTGAGACACGTAGTCTCGTAGAAACTTCAATGGAGACGGTGGAGAATCAAGTCGATCGATTTTAGTTCCTAAACTCAATTCTCTTACTTCTCTCCATAAATTCTCTATCTCCTTAGCCATTGACGATCTTTGAAATCGAAAATCCCTAATTTCTCACCAAATTTGGCGGGATAAAAATTTGGGGGTTTTATACATAACCAGGAAGAACCCTAATCTATAAATAAAATAAAATAAAATAAACCTGTTTGTTATTTTTAGGATTTGAAATTAAAAATTCGAAATCTTGGAGAAGGAGAAGAAGATGAGTTGTTCTTATCTAATTTCTGGCGACGCTTCAGTCGTCGCTTCACGGCGGTGGAGTGATGTTACTTTCCGGCAGCGTTTAATTCTCCCACCACGGCAATTACTTCGGCAACCGCCACTTCCTTCGATTTCCCGATGCGTTCGATTAGTTGCTACTGTAAATGATAAGTTCAGTAAAGAATCGCTCGTGGAGAGAAATTGCTTTTCTTCACTGTTAATTGGAGAATTCGGCGGAAGTAACGGTAACAATGATAATGGAAATGATGGCGGTGGAGACGGAGGTTGGTGGTTTAACGGTGATGGAGATAACTCTGATGGCTCTTCTTTCAATTTGAGATTTCTCTGCTTTCTTGGATTGGTCTTGTCCTGCTTCTTCCATTTTCGATTATCAGCTGCTTCCGCCATAGCTAACGCTTCGGATTCAGATAGTAATGGAGATACTGAGAAAGAGACGGTTTGGGAAGTGAGAGGAAGCAAGAGGAAGCGATTAGTTCCCGATTTCGTCAAAGATGAGTTCGTCTCCGAAGAATCTGGATTCGAATTATCATCTTCTCTAACTCCAGAGAATCTCCTAGCTCAATGTAGAAACCTTCTGACTCAATTCCTTCTTCCTGAAGGTTTCCCCAATAGTGTAACCTCCGATTACCTCGATTACTCTCTGTGGAGAGGTGTTCAAGGAATTGCTAGTCAAATCAGCAGCGTTCTTGCCACTCAGGTAGATGACTGAGCTTATCAATCTCTCTTAGGCATTTTCTCGAGCACTTGGTGTTCATTATTTTAATGGTTTTTTTTTTTTTGTAGTCTTTGCTTTATGCAGTTGGGTTGGGTAAAGGAGCAATTCCTACAGCTGCAGCTATTAATTGGGTGCTTAAAGATGGAATTGGGTATCTTAGTAAGATCATGTTATCGAAATATGGACGGCATTTCGATGTTCATCCCAAGGGATGGAGGCTATTTGCTGATCTTCTTGAA
>OVBW01002104.1:0-12782 GCA_900406355.1 Erysimum pusillum | reverse complement strand
AGCTCTTCATCGTGTTAGAGATTTCTTGCAGGAGAATTCTTCTAGAGATGAAAGGTAGTTTCAGATTCAATTGCTTCATCAGATTCATCAGTGTTGATGCCCTTGATGCTCTATGTCTACTTCCAAAATGTTTTGGGGTTCTTGGCATAGAAAATTTTGAAGATGTTAGGAAATTTTGTCTACAAAATGCGGACATAATCTTCTGCACAGCCTCAGGTGCTGCAATTATGAATCCAACAAGGATAGGCTCGGTTGACCTTCTCGTGGTCGATGAGGCAGCTCAGCTTAAAGAATGTGAATCAGTTGCTGCATTGCAACTTCCTGGACTTCGACATGCGCTCCTAATAGGAGATGAGTATCAGTTACCTGCAGTGGTTCATAACAATAAATGCGAAAACGCGAAGTTCGGAAGAAGCTTGTTTGAGAGATTGGTTCAGATTGGTCATAACAAGCATTTGCTTAATGTTCAATATCGAATGCATCCTTCGATTAGCCGTTTCCCCAATAAGGAGTTTTATGATGGGAGAATCAAAGATGCAGCTATAGTTCAAGAAAGCATTTACGAAAAGCAGTTTCTCCAAGGAAACATGTTTGGTTCTTTCTCTTTTATAAATGTGGGACTTGGCAAAGAAGAGTTTAGTGATGGGCATAGTCTTAAGAATATGGTTGAAGTTGCTGTCATATCCAAAATCATAACCGTCAAAGGTATATACAATACAATCTTTATTAAATAGTATAATCTTTTTTTTTGATAATTTTTTTGGTTAATAATTTGCTTAATCTTGAAACAGTTTCAAGTGAAAGAAGACAGAAGATAAGTGTTGGAGTTATTTCACCTTACATGGGACAAGTGAGAGCATTCGAAGAGAGATTTGGTGATAAGTACGGTTTCTTATCAGGTCAGCTTTTCAATTTGAATGTTCGGTCGGTAGATGGGTTTCAAGGAGGAGAAGAAGACATTATCATCATCTCCACTGTTAGAAGTAACGGTAACGGAAACGTGGGATTTCTAAGTAACCGTCAAAGAGCCAATGTGGCCTTGACTCGTGCAAGACATTGTTTATGGGTGATAGGTAACGAGACAACTTTGGCTCTGAGTGGTTCCATTTGGGCTAAACTGATATGTGAATCTAGGACACGTGGATGTTTCTACGATGCTGCTGAGGAGAAGAATCTAAGAGATGCCATGAATGAAGCTTTCCTTGAGGATGTGTCTTCAAGTTTTGGATCTCTTTCGATTAGGAGTGGGAGAAGAAATGCTTGGTAGATTTTTATCTTATCTTGTTTTATGGTTTTGTTTCTTAATTTAAGCCTTTACTTGCAATTCAGAATTGAAGAGAACATGTGCAATCAGCAATATTTAAACAGTTCTCAACGTTTAGGATATTGTGAAAATTAACATACTTGGTGATGACTAATTCGAACGCGTAAATAATTTGTTTATGTGACTTCTAATCAAATTGGGTCTAAGATGTTTTGTCTTTTCTGGAAAAGATAGTCACGTGAGGGAGATTTCAACCTAAGATATCGTCGGCTGGGCGAAAATAAAAGAGGGAACGACAAAACCATATAATCCAGTCGGATAAGTACCACATCCTATAAATAGAAGTGCCTTACACAACAAGACCTAAAAAAATAAATCTTTATAATAAACTAAATTGGATGTTACACAAATTATAATACCTTATTGGTGAATAAAAAGTTACTTAATTGCAGATATATGCAATGGAGTAGTATAAGTGGCAGAGTAATTTTGCTGCTACGATCCATTAAGATTTAACTTAGTCAATGTTCGAAAAATTATTTTTGTTTTCTTACCGAAAAAATGAAATAACACAGTCAAATTATTGGATTTGTTTCCAACTTACCTAAATTATTTTCATGGCATGATTATAAAACCCAAAATTGCGTATTCGTGAAAAATTTTGCATATTGCGTATTCGTGAAAAATTGCGTATACGCAATATTGTAAAATCCAAAATTGCGTATTCGTGAAAAATTTTGCATCAATCCTGAAAATTTTAAACTCCTTCACAAAACATTTGGGCTGAAAATGTCTCCACGATCCTTGGTAAGTTGGACGCTTCACAACATAAAATTGCTGTAAACGCTTTGTGTTGTCAGGCGGAGGCTCGTGAACGTGATCCCATATTTGGTAATCTTGGCATGTTGTACGACTACCAACATGAGATCATAAATTTAGAAGAACAAATTAGCACTGCAAAGAATGAGCTTGCGACCATCGTTGGACCTGATAGAATACCACAGTATTCAAATCTTCCTATGCCAAATGATTTCATGATCACAAATCCTTCTTTACAATCTTATATTGCGAATATGGAAGGGCTAGACGAGGTTCAAAAGAATGGCTTATGCAACTACCACCTGCTGAGGCACAAAAAATATTGGATGAAATGTTTTGGAAGAGAGAAGATGAAAAGATGGGTGAAGGTTATGGAGATGATGGCACATCAACATTTATGGCTTTTGAAAGCACTAATGCAACTCAAAACACTCTTCCATTACTTCAGAACCAGAACCAACCATAATTTTAATTTTTTTTTTTTTTTTTTTTAACACCACAATACTTTTCATTCCATTCTAGTCTGGACTAAACATAGTCAGACAATGTTTCGCAAGCCCATCTGCCACAGAGTTGGCAAGTCTAGGTATATAACTAACCGCAAAAAGCAAAAGAGATAATGCTAATCCGGATATCAGACATGATACCATGAAATTCCGGTAGATTGGTTCCAGAGTTTATAGCCCGAACCAAGGTTTGACAATCAGATTCCATCTTGAGATGGGTCACACCTGATCTAGTAGCTTCCATGAGCGCCAGTCTACATGCTAGAGCCTCCGCCATCAGTGGTGAAGCCACATGTACACAAGAAGCAGAGTGTAGAGAAGGTAGAGGCCTTTGGCTGTCCTGAAAAGTCCATCCGAGCCCCGCTGCTTTGTCTCCTGAGCGCCAAGCGGCATCAGTTCTACAGAGTATCATCGAGGGGTGCTCATTAACCGGAACTGGCTTCCCCTGCCTAGTGCTTACTACACTTCCTCCTTTTTGTTCCTGGGCATCTTGCCATTCCTTTGCATCCTTAATGGATTTGCACAGCGTTTCCACCTCAGAAAAACATTTATCATTAAACATTTTCTGATTTCGTGATTTCCAAATATTCCAACAGATCCATGGATAGAGAGGGCATGAGCCTAATCCTGTTGATCTAACATCCTGCAGTAAGTCGCAGGGCAGACCAGGTGTGGTGGGAGCTAAGCTCCAGACTTTTCTTGCAAACGGGCAAGTAAACAACAGATGCACAATAGTTTCTGTTTCTCCACATCTGCAACCATAATTTTAATTAAATGTCATTTGTTTTTATTTTATTTTTGCATCTCAAATCTCATAATAAGTTGATGTCATTTCCTTTCTTTTATATCATATCGTCTTAACCATATGTAGTATTTATGTTGTTTAATCAATTTGAATTTCAAATAAAGTTTCATTTTTAAGGATAGATTTGTTGATCAATATTAATCATATGGAATAATATCTTCAACGTAACTTTTTGTAATGTAACATTTGGTAGGGATCTAGTAGGGATTTCTAGGAGTTCTCTTGCAAACATTGCAAGGAATAAGAACTGTGAGGGATTGCTAGGTACTATTGTATTTCTATAGTAAAATTTAAAAATTTCGATAAAATTTCATTTTGCGCCAAATTTTTATGGGGGATTGCGAGTGATCCCTTACAATTCCCTCGCAAATATTAGAAATAATATTAGCTGCATAATTTGGCTTTTTTTAATAATATTTTGTTATTTAAATTTCTATTGAAACGGTTGGAACATAATTTGGATAAATTAAATAGTTTAGATTTTGATTATGACGTCTAGAAGGGGGCAACTTGTGGCCACTACCCAACCTTTCTACTTCCCCCAACCCTCATGCCATTTTACAATTCATCATTAAATTTGAATTATAATTATAAAAAATAAACCAAAAAGTTGTAGTAATGATTTTAAATGCCTACAAGTATTACTACGCATGCAAAGTGTCATTTTAGGTTCCTTCATATACATAAATAAACTTAAATAAATTAAAAAAGAAAATCGAATTTCATTAACTAGATTTTCTTGGAAACAAATTTGAGATCATTTCCAAAGTATGTTAGGAGCTTTCGCCTTCGTCTTCCTTTCGAAGTAGACAAAACTGGTAGATAAAGTTGGACAAGATCTTATCTTCTTCATCTCTATTGATTCTTCTGCACCAATCCTCTACAAATTAGAGTTATACTTCCTACTTGTCATTCTATTTGCTTGCTCTTGTAAGCTAGTTTACGTCTTTTAGGTTGTTTACAACTGTTTCACGAACAATCTTACAGAGAGACGAATCGTCATGGACAAAAGCGAGAAAACAACTCTGTTTGATAAATTATTTTCTTGGTATATCAAAGACATTCTCAACAAAGATCACTTCAAGCGAAAGGTTTCTCTTTTCAACCTTTCTTCAATATATACCTTTTTGTATTAATTTATACATTATATTCCTGTAATTTTGTAATAGATAAAGACAATACCAGACAGGTGTAGATCCGTTGATGAATACTATCAGTGTTTTATTCCTCATCTACTTGAGGAAGCACGTGAAGAGTTGTTCTCAAGCTTCAAATCTTTATCGAAAGCACCAGTCTTTCAAATAAGTTCTGTGGAGACAAGGGCAAAGGAATTAAGTAGAAGTTCGTCAAATGAGTTGCTCTACGATATAACAATAAAGGATGTAGAGAATATTAGTGGCAAGTACAAACCAAAATGTGGAGATCTAATTGCTTTGACAAAGGAAAGGCCAAGGCGCATTGATGACTTGGACCCTTTACTTCTGGCTTCTGTATTCTCTGTGGATGGTAATCTTATAATCTCTGTTCATTCGTCTAGATCGATATCTTACGTTGAGGAGTGTTCAATTTGTTTCGGTGTGTTTCTCATGACTTTAACCACAAACACTGAACGCTTTGCACAACGAAGCTGCCAATTCTACTCTAATCAAGAGTGTGCTACAAGGAAATACTCTGGTTAGTGTTAAGAATTTGCTTTTTTTGATGGGTTTTGAATCTGTTGATTTGAAGTGAATTTGTCTTATTTGCTAGATGGATTCTATTTTATGCTACAATTGAGTGATTTGTGGGTTTGCTTGTCTTGCAGGCAACAGAACAATGTTTTTGTTTTCTAAATGATTTTGAAGGTTCAGTCCGTGTCTTATCGGCTCGACAACATGAACTCTTCACAAGAAGCTGCAATTTTGATCAGTTGCATTGAGACAAGAAACTGTATTCACAAGAACGGTGTGAAAGTAATATGGGGACCTCCTGGAACTAGCACGGTTGCAACTCTTTTCTTTGCCCTTCTCAAGCTAAAGTGCAAAATAGTAGTGTGTGCTCTACAAACACAGCTATTGTGGAAGTAACATTGAGGCTATTGGCCTTATTTAAGCAGACCTCTTCATAGGAACACGCTACTTACAGCTTGGAGGTCTAAAGCAACCAGAAAAACAAAAACTCAATCCCAGAACAAATGTTATGCCATTAAACTAACCATTCTACACTGTCACTTCAAACATTAAGTCGAACACCTTCACATTATAATATATAGTCGTCCCTTTGCTCTGAATGATTGATTTTGTGAACTTGATATGAAGATTTAGGGAAATGATATTTTACCTTGTGTATACATATAGTCCGTAATTGCTGAGAGCCTCATCCTTTGTAGTTAACAGAAGGGATGTGTTTGACTTTGTCATGATATGCTCCTCCTACTAACAATCTCTCCTTCCATTCGTCTGATATAGTCAGATTCTTTAAGGAATAGAGGAATCGCAGCCCATCAGGAAGCTCCTTTAACTTTGGACACAAATAAATAGTGAGAGTATGAAGAAGTGTCATGGAGCCTTCTTCTACTATCCACTCTTCCCATTCATGTAGTCTATATAACACCAGCTTCTGCAATTTTGGAAACCCACCACCTGAGCAAATCATTATCCTCGCACATGAATCTTCCCGTAATTTGACCTCTTTCAACTGAAGCATCTTCTCTAGAATCGGCATCGGATCTTCCTCCAAAAATAAACTTAGCTCAATGGTGGTAAGATGAGAAGGAAAATGTTGCACATCAGGTAACCTTGTCATATCCATTCTCAGCTTTGGTTTTCTAAGATGAACGCAATCCAAAACACTTCTCTTTCCATCATTATTGGGAGCATTTATAGTAAGATTTTCCAAATCTCCCAGTTTACTTAGAGTTGAAGCTAGCATTTCCACATTACACCCCTCAATATTGATAGAGAGACTCCTTAACCTTGTCATACGGTGAAGATCTGTCACACTGCTATCCTTTGCTGAGAAATTTATCAATGTCTCCAATTTGAGTAGACCACCCAATTCCAACTTTGTCTTCTTATGTTTAGATCTTGGTAAATGGAGGTATCTCAATTCTTGCATCTCTTTGAGTACATTGGGCACCTGAAAAGTTCTATAATTTATACCTATATTCAAATAAAGCAGCGACTTCAAATTCCCAATAGAAGAAGGTAGGTGAGTTACTAATGCCTGATATAAACCCAAATACTTCAAGTGGATGAGCTTTCCAATATTACAGGGTAACTTCCAACCCTTAAAATCAGCTCTACTCAGATCTAAAACCCTCAACAATTGTAACTCCATGAAGTTTGATCCCATAGAAAAACTTGAATATCTATGAGGCAGAATAACCAAGAGAGATCTAAGTTTGGAATTATGTATCTCCCTCTCTCCATTACCGTCTTGGCCAGATACATACACCACGAGTCTACGGGATTGGTTAGAAGCTTGAGAGTGTACGTTTGAGCTGCAGGCTGGATCGGTAACAATTTTGAAAATTTTCTCTTCCTCGGCTTTTAACAAACAAACCTCTCTCATCACGTCATGCAATTGACAACATTCAAATCTCGAAGTCACCATGTCTCTTTCTGAAATAACCAGATTTCTCTTCACTAACTCTTCTATGTAGAAATCTGAAACATCTCGAATCGTAGCTCTCTCGTAATGCCTAGGCTTTGTTATTCCTTCTGCAGCCCATATATAAGATACATTCTCTAAAGATATTCTACGATCTTCTGGATAAGAGGCTAGGTGGAGTAAGCAATGCTTCAAATAACTTGGCAATCCTTCAAAGCTCAAAGACAGAACATAATTAACCGAGCTGCTATGGTTATCATTGAAACCCAAGATGTGAGATTTAATATTCTCAAATATCATTTTCCATTGACGCAATGTGTGTTGGGCAGCTAACAACCCCCCTAACACTTTGACAGCCAATGGTAACTGTCCACAATGTTTTACCATATCCTTAGCCATCTTTACCATTTCTTCATCAATCATATATCCTACACAACATCATGGAATCAAAGATCAATCAATGTTGGATCTTTAATTTTAAATATAGTTAACGAGATATGTTTGATATTGTAGATGGTTTCACTATGGAAGAGATAATTATGATCTATCCTTAGAAAACATCTTTGATTCGGAAAGAAAAATCTTGCAGATTTTGACTGGATCAATGATCATATATATATATATATATATATATATAATGATTTAGGGTCAAAACCACGTTATGTATTCCAAAACTATCACTAAACTCTAAAAGTTTTACAGGTAGATCTTTATGAAAATGTTCTTAATGGTCTAGGAAGTATATGTATATACTAAATGATTTACGAACGCCTACTATATTTCCAGAATTCTTCATAAATCTCAAGTTCGAGGTATTTTAGAAGCTTTTGGATTTTAGTTGTATTTTTAAATTAGAATTTATTTGCTATGGTATTCTAGAGAAATTCTTCAAAACACTTTGTTTTCAAAAATACCTTAAATACAAAATTGATTTTCAATGGTATAAAATTTAAAATCTTTGGTTTGGATTAATTAACTATTTTACATTTAGGATATAGTTTTTAGGGGCATGGTTTTATTGTGTTTAGTACTTTAGAGTTTAGTTTTTAAAATTGAAAGTTTAGTTTTAATTTTATGATATTTTTGGAAGCATATAGTTTTAGTAAATTAAAGATTTCTATATCTACAATTTCCTCTTCTTTATTATACTTATCAACTAGTGTATGTTGTAATTTCTTATTTAACTCTCAAAACTGTATGACCTAACAAGTCATAGCCATGTACCTTTTTTTTATACANTTTTTTTTTTAAATTTTAATTAAAAATCCTTTAAAAAAAAAAAAAAAAAAAAACAATCGTCCGGTATCCTAGTAGTATTTTTCAATTCAATTATTATATAGCTAGAAGGCTAGAAGACGATACTTGAATTTATGCAACTACTAAATTATCGTTAACTCCATTGTGAATGAGCGGAAACGATTTAAAGTTAACAAACTACTAAACAAAATGCATGCGCAAAACGGCAAAAGGGTCAAATATATCCCAACTGTATTTTGTCATGCCACTTGCGGCCTATCAGCGAAGAATATGTGGCACTTTTCATTATTGTTATATTTAAAATTATATAGCAACGACAATTTAGGTATACACCACAGTTTAGATTAATGTTTTTTAGACCAAATTAATATTTGGGCATTTTTGAAAATCTTTTTTTTTGGTGTGCTCCTTTTTAAAAAATATTTATTTTAACTGTTCATTTTTAAAAATGTTTCCTATTTAATATGAAAGATTTATAAGGTATTATAAGATTTATAAAGTATTATAAGGTTTATAATGTACTTATGGATGGTAACTATTAGTTGGAGTCTCAATTCAAATATTTATAAATTTTATAAAGTATTTATAAAAATAATGTTTTAAAATGTATTTATCAGGTTTTACAAGATATTATAAGATTTTGCGTATGTATGAATATAGTTTGTACTTTTATAAGGTTATTATACACGTATTTGGGGAGATCTAAAATTTTAAAGACATTTTTGATAAGGTTTTAGGGAGATTTTAAAAAATGGTATTGGGAAAGAGACGTTTCTAAAAGTTTCCCTTAATATTTTATTAAATGTAGTAGATTGAATAAATTGAATTATACACATCCACACGCTTATGATATAAGTTTAGTTTACTAATATACAACAAAACGAACCAACGATTTATAGATTGAAAAAATATGGCAAAAACACAACATTTCATAGTTATCTCATATAACAAATTTTTACATTATAAAATTATTATAACCAAGAATAAGATATACCGACCTGTGATGTACCACGGGTTCGAATCTAGTTGCTTTTATTTCTCATACAAAAGTGAAGCTTAATACAAAACTCATATTTCATTTATTTTTACTCATTTATTCACGTTTTGATGTTTTTAAACAAAATATGAACCGCTATTATTTACTATTTATAATATTTATCAAATTTCGATATTTTTAAAAAGTGATACAACTATATACTACTAGTGTGTTAGAAATAACTAGAACAAAATGAAACATGATTAATTTACTAAAAATTGGTTTTCAATGTTTTATAATTATCTTACGTGAATTTTAGCCGGTTAAGGTTTTTCCGCTATTAATTACTCAACTATTCCGCTATTCTACTATTCAGGTGAGATATTAGTCAAGTCCTATATTATTTTGCAAATCTATAGAAGAGCGAGAATTTTGTAAAAGTAAATTGAATAATAAATAGTTTGAGGAAATGCAATTTTGCAAGTCCTAAATAATTTATAATAATCTGTTTACGTAAAACTTACCAGTTATGTCGTTCTTAGGAAATGCTATCATTTGTAAAAGCGTCCAACATTCGTCATCATTTAGGAGTTCTGGTTTAAAGGTCACACATTGTGGATGTATTGCGTTGTTGCGTGAAGTAAGTAGTACCTTCCAACCGCCTTCTATTAACCAAAATAAGTGATTAATATGAGCAAATAATTGTGTGCCGTTTTGTTATCTTTTAAAAGATAAAAAGATCAAATGGTAAAGTTTATAAATTTATAGCTTAAGCATATATATGTAAGAAAATAGGTAACCTTAATACCTTGTCTCTCTGGAAACATTGGCTTTATTCTGTCCCAGTCTTCTTTTTTCCATACGTCATCAAAAACGATCAAAGCTTTTTTTTTTTGCAACAATTGAAAGAGTTCCTTCTGAAGTTCACCCTCATTCATATCATAAATCTTTTCCTTTAGTGATTTCTTATCTTCAGCACTACGATTCTTCTGTAGTTCATCTTCCTTCATACCAGCAACGTAATCTCCGTCACCATGACTAAGATTCAGCAAGATGGTTTGCCACAGTTTCTTGGGTGTAAAATCTTGTGATACACACACCCACACAAGTCCATCAAAATGATGTTTCACCTCGTCATGATTAAAAACTTGTCGTGCAAGGGTGGTTTTGCCAAGGCCACCCAAGCCAGTTATCGATACCCCATGACTGCAATCATTTCCCACCAATAACCCAATCAACTTCTTAACATTTTTCTCCATGCCAATAAGATTGATTTCAGGTTCACTAGAAAATGTATGACGCGTCTCCCTTCTCATATCTAGTAGAGCCTGAGAATACCCACCGTTCATAATGTCCGATTTTATGCCAAAAGTCTGCATAACGTTGATCACCCTGGTGATCCTCTTACTGATGCTTGTGATTTCTAAGGCAGTAGTCTTCCTATGACTACCTTGAATGCAAGCAAGACTTCTCATGTGATTCTTCATGCCACTGCCATTTCTTTGTTCTTCCTTCACAAGAAAGGTTTCGATAATATCTTCAGCATCATAAGTGATTTCTTTTATCTCTTGCACGCAGTTTCTCGCAAGTGCACTTGTTTGATTCTTTGCTCCTGTTGCATCACTGAGAAAGGACATTAACATATTCAGATAACTTTTTAGCTCAGTAATTTGCTCTCCAACTCCCTGCAATCGATTATATTCTTGGCTGACGAGCTCCCAAAGCTTTTCAACACCGAACGATACAATTGCGTCAGCCATAATTGTCCTGCTTAAGAGGAAACATTAGCAACTATCATAGCAGAGGTGAAGCAGTAAAATTGCTATCAAAATATGAAAAAACTTTGTAAGCAAAGTAAAATCAATAACATATCAACTAACTTTGTCCTCGTTGTCCTTCGGAAGAAGAGAGATGATTGTTCTTTAGGTATGAAGTCTCACCTTATTATATGGGAATACGTTTGGACTCATTAGACAATTTGAAAATATTAACATTAAAATAAGATTTGGGTTGGTGAAAAGACAAAATGATCTCGCCCTGGCATTAACTCCGCTGGTTTAATCATTCTTTAATTACCGTAATCTCCGGAAAATCTTGACCATTACTTAAAAAGTAAAATCATAAAAGATTGCGTTCATACCCATTTAGCTAATAAATATAATAAAACTACAGTATCTCGACATGCATCTTCTCGGTTTCAAAGGCTCTGATTGCGAATCTGCAGATCTTTCAATTGTCTCTGCGATTGCTCCTGGAACTGCTACCACATCAGAAAGAGACTGTCTTGTGCGTACGACAGGCTCAGATCCTATTCCTATTGGCGATAGCGGTACCTTTAATAATACTTTTAAGATCAATTTGTCTAAAATATCATAATTTTTGTTTTTAAGCCAAAAATACTACAAACTAAAACTATATTTTTAATTTTCAACTTCTAAATTTTAAATCATAAACAATAAATCGTATCCCCTAAATATGATATCCTAAATGTAAAATCAACACAGATAAAAAATTTAAAATATTACATCATTAAAAAATAATTTGGTATTTGTAGTATTATTAAAACACCACAAGAACCATGGTATTATCATATAATGATGAATTTCTTTTTTCTGACATAGCTTAATTATGTGATTAATTTTTAATCTATATACATACGAGCCAAAGTGTGGAGATATCATTGCTCTGACTCCTCAAGAATCGATGACTTGAATCCTTTACTTCTAGCTTACGTAATCTCTGTGTATGGTGATTTCAAAATCTCTGTTCACTTCTCTAGATCCATATCTAAGAATGAGAAAAATTCATTTCGTTCTGGTGTTTTTCTCAGGAATCTAACCACAAAAACTCGTATTTGGAACGCGTTGCACAATGAAGCTGCCAATTCTACTCTAATTCAGAGTGTGCTTCAAGAAAATGCTCTGGTATGTATTAAGAAATAATATTCTTTGCTTTCTTGAAACTATTGATCCAATTAAATTTCTCTGTATACATTATCTCTCCTTAGCATAAAACCTGAACTCTATTTTACGCTACAAATATGAGTGATTTATGGGTTTACTTGTCTTGCAGGCAACAAAACAATGTGTTTGTTGTGGAAATGATGTTGATGGTTCTGATTATGAGCGTGTTTTCGATATAATCCGTTCAGCTGAGCTGAACTCTTCCCAAGAAGCTGCAGTTTTGAGTTGCATTAAGACGAGAAATTGTAATCACAAGAAGATCGTGTGAAACTGATATGGGGACCTCCTGGTACAGGCAAAACAAAGACGGTCGCGACTCTTCTCTCTGCTCTTATCAAACTAAAGTGCAAAACAGTTGTTTGTGCTCCTACAAACACAGCTATTGTAGAAGTTGCATCGAGGTTATTGTCTTTATCTAAAGAAACAATAGTGTGTGCTCCTACAAACTCTGCTATCGCTGAAGTAGCATCGAGGTTCTCGTCCTTATTCTATGGAACTTCTACATTAGAACGTACCACTTACGGTATGGGAAACATAATTCTATCTGGTAACCGCGACAAAATGGGGATTACGGTGAATAAACTTCTTCACAATGTTTTTT
>OVBW01002103.1:0-11153 GCA_900406355.1 Erysimum pusillum | reverse complement strand
CCTAAGACTCTATAATTGCCCTCGCCTTTGAGGTCCGTAAAAGACTTAGAAAAGAAAGTATCATTCCTAAAACAAAAAGATTTCGAGGATACTGATATGTTGCAACAAAGGCGTCCCATCTCCCGAAAGATTTATATTGTTAAAAAAACACATACAAATCGATTTTAAGAATAAAATGTGTAAAAAACAACTAGGAAGAGAATGCAAATCACGACTTTGAACATCATAATTTGTAGAAAATGAAAGAGAAGATTTTCAGAATTTTGAGATTCTACTTTTATTGGTTTATGAATTCTTAAATTATTATTACAATTTAATGTTATTGTATTTTAATGAAATTTAAATTAGATTCAAAATTCTTTGATATTCATTTTTTTTTTTATCATTGATTTTATGATTATGGTTAAATCGCATATATGCACGGCCAACAATGTGAAACAATGGCTTTGAACCTCCAATTTTCTAAGGCCTAGATGTGATACATTGAAATTTCCTAGTTTTTTTTTTTATCATCTAAAATTTTATTAAAATAAAATTTGTTGTGGAAACAAGTAGGAATACAACGCCTAGACAAAAAAATCTCTGAAAATATAATCGGAAGACAACGTGAAATCCCTTGAATCTAAATCCTATAGAAGTTTAATGAAAAAAAATTTCAAGAGTAATTTAATTTACCTTACACATTGACATTTCCTAATAGAAAACGGTGAGGCCCAAAAACAAAACAAAAAACCCTCGACTTCTCAAGGAGTTATAGATTTGATAAAGATTGTGCGGTGTGTTAAGAATTTAAAATCTACGAGTACAATAAAAAAACAAACAATCTAACGGTTATTAATCAATCTAGTCACTTCTCTCAAACAATCCAACGGTTGTTAATCAATCCAATCACTTGCCAAAACGACATCTGAATTCTCTGAAACCCGGGAAAATCTAAAACCTATATGCGCCAAAGAACTCACAGCGCATTTTAGCAAAAAAACTCTCATAAACATGAATTCCCGAAAATACCCTNTTTAATGAAATTTAAATTAGATTCAAAATTCTTTGATATTCATTTTTTTTTTATCATTGATTTTATGATTATGGTTAAATCGCATATATGAACGGCCAACAATGTGAAACAATGGCTTTGAACCTCCAATTTTCTAAGGCCTAGATGTGATACATTGAAATTTCCTAGTTTGTTTTTTATCATCTAAAATTTTATTAAAATAAAATTTGTTGTGGAAACAAGTAGGAATACAACGCCTAGACAAAAAAATCTCTGAAAATATAATAGGAAGACAACGTGAAATCCCTTGAATCTAAATCCTATAAAAGTTTAATGAAAAAAATTTTCAAGAGTAATTTATTTACCTTACACATTGACATTTCCTAATAGAAAACGGTGAGGCCAANGGCCAAAAAAAAAAAAAAAAAAAACCCTCGACTTCTCAAGGAGTTATAGATTTGATAAAAAGATTGTGCGGTGTGTTAAGAATTTAAGATCTACGGGTACAATAAGAAGTCAAACAATCCAACGGTTATTAATCAATCTTATCATTTCTCTCAAACGATCCAACGGTTGTTAATCAATCCAATCACTTGCGAAAACGACATCTGAAACCCGGGAAAATCTAAAAACCTATATGCGCCAAAGAACTCACAGCGCATTTTAGCAAAAAAAAACTCTCATAAACATGAATTCCCAAAAATACCCNAATACCCTTTTTCCCCAAACGTTAAAACGGCCCTTCTCGGCCTTTTCTTCCCCAAACACTCTCATATATAAACTCTTTTCTCCGTTTCTTCTCTTTCGCAGCAATCCAAAATCCAAAGCGATTGAAACCAAATTCGTTTCTCTCTGTGAAGCTTTGAGGAAGACGAAAAGAGAGGTTTTAGGTTTTGTTTTTGTTTAGTGCGGCGATTATATTTCAATGGCGACGACGACGGGACATGAGAGATCGAAGANTTTTCTCCGTTTCTTCTCTTTCGCAGCAATCCAAAATCCAAAGCGATTGAAATCAAATTCGTTCTCTCTCTGTGAAGCTTTGAAGAAGACGAAAAGAGAGGTTTTAGGTTTTGTTTTTGTTTAGTACGGCGATTATATTTCAATGGCGACGACGACGGGACATGAGAGATCGAAGTCTCTTTACAATTTCTCGTTACCGAACTTATGGGGGACTCAAAGACATCTGAGATGTATCAAAGTTGATTCCGACGGTGGTTCTAGTTCCGGTGATCAACGACTCCGACGCCGATCTTCCAATTTCGAATTCGATAACCAGAATCGACGATTGAAGGTTGAAGAATCATCGGAGAAAGAAGGGATCGATGTGTTTAGGGAGAAGATTATGTTAGATCTTAGAAACGTTGCTGATAAGATGACTGAATCGATATTTAGGGAACAAGTTCTCGCCGGAGAGGAGAAGGAGAAGGAGAGGGAAGATTCTCCGCCGAAGAGGGAGGTTTCGCCGCCGGAAGCTCCGGGAGAAACGGTGGAGGCAAGGCCGTGGAATTTGAGGAAGAGAAGAGCAGCTTGTAAAGCTCCGGTTACGGGGATTGATTCGAATCAGTGTAAGGGATTAGGGATTGAGGAGAAGAACAAACGAGTGAATGATTCGAATTTGGGGGATGGATTGAAGAAAGATCGGATGAGATTGCTTTATACGTTGTCGAAGAAAGAGATTGAAGAAGATTATATGAAGATGATGGGGCAACGACCACCACGTAGGCCTAAGAAACGATCTAGAACTGTTCAGAGACAGATCGATGTAAGTGGAAATCTCGATTCTTGATTGATGATTCAGTTTTTTTTCGAATTGTTCTTGATTTTGAAGTGCTTCTGATTTTGGGTTTGTTTTGTTGTTACAGTTGTTGAATCCAGCTTCTTATATAACTGAGATTACTGAAGATCTTTACAATGTCCCAGAGACCACAGAGAAGGGAAAGGTATAATCTTTAAAATCACCAAATTTGTGTGTTTTGACCAAACTGTTTGCTAATTTGTGCTTACTGATTATGCAGAGATGATGATGATGATGAGAAGTTGAAGTTTGACAGACTTATTTGCTGAATTGTGGAGACTCTTTGAACATGGAAGTGAGATCAAAATTAGAATCTTGGTGTTTGTGAATTGCTCAATTTTGTTTCTTTTAATTATTCTTTGTTAGCTTTGGTTTTCTTCTGTTCATTGGCTGAGAATAACCTGTACAAAGCTATGGGAATAACAAGTAGGTTCTGTTTCATTAGAACATACTCTCTTTTTTTCTCAGTAAAGTAGCAAAGAAAAGCCAATAATATTCAATAATAGGTTTAACATTTTACCAAGTTTTGCCTTGTGTGATGATCCAAGCTCTCATAGATTTAGACTCTTGTTGTGTGTATTTTCTTGCTTTGTTGCTTTAGAGCATTCCTCTATCGCCTGCTTATTGACCCTTTCCCCTTGACTTACCACAACCGCTAGCCCATTCACCAAAATCGATTCGATTACTAAATCAGTCTGCGCCGAATTCCCATTTTAGCTTGATCGTGACACCAATGTGTTGCTTTGAGAGAGAAGATTTTGTGTGTTTGTGGGTCATGAATCTTGTTTTGGGTGCATTGTATATTTAGAAGGTGTAGTATCTTTGGCAAGAGCGTGTACGGGTCAATGAACCGCATGTTAATAATTCCATTTCAAGGAGTGTGTGCTATATACAAAAAGTGGACTAAGTGATTCCGTGTGGGGGCATCCCCTTCTTTTTTCCCGCGTTGGATTGTTTCCGTCAGTCTGACTCGGTCTCTACCGGTTTACTTTGTTTCCGGTCTGGTTCAATTCTTTTAACCAATGGCTATGGTCGACTTTATTTTTAAAGCTCGACTTGATGGACTACATATATTTTCATATTTTAAAGGATTAAATATAGAAATAAAACTATAGTATTTCAAAATGACAAAACAGTTCATAATTTCAAAACTATGATCTATTGTAAATAAAACAATGAAAGACTACAACAAAAAAGGTTTGAAACAAATTAAATGGGGTGTATATATATGTCTGTGTACTGTGTAGAGTCCAATGGATTCTAGTTCGAACCTGGGTTTGATATGAGAATATATGGCAGCAGAAGTTAATATTATTGGTCCACTTCCTCCTTGTTTGGAATGTTTTATAATGCTCTGAAACGCTCTAAGATAAAAACTTATTTTGTTTTAGCATTTTTCAGTGGTGGCCAACTGAAGTAGAAACTTTTTTCTTTTTCTTACAATTTATGTGTACTGTTTTTTTTCCCACATTTATATGTACTATTAAAGTTACAATATAACAATAAAATAACTAAAAATTGACCCAACTAATTTTGCAGTTTACACACTTTTTAAATTAGATATTCAAATTTTTTATTTTTTTTAAAAGAAGAATATTAGTAACAATATAATTATATTTACCTAGAATTATCAGTAATATGACTTTATNTTTTTTCCCACATTTATATGTACTATTAAAGTTACAATATAACAATAAAATAACTAAAAATTGACCCAACTAATTTTGCAGTTTACACACTTTTTAAATTAGATATTCAAATTTTTTATTTTTTTTAAAAAGAAGAATATTAGTAACAATATAATTATATTTACCTAGAATTATCAGTAATATGACTTTATTTTAAAAAAAAAAAAAAAAAAATTGGTATCCACATTGATAATTTAGGGGCAGTCAAGGTTATTCCACAAACGATCACTCTTAGACTCCTAGTTGTTATATTAATCGTATGAACCATTCAATACGTTATCACCACAATTTCCAAAATTCTAACCGAACTCATGCGTTTGGTTGGTATGTTTTAGCACCTACGAACCATAGCCATATGTTCAAATCAAACTCTTAACAAAAAAAAAGAAGGGTGGGCCATAAGAGTAAATGTATCTTTCATCTTGTTTAATCGTATGACTAGAAATAACGTAGAGTTTCCTTTGTCGGGCGACTCATTGTTTTGGCATGGAAAGTCCCTTTCGCTCCCGAATATGAATTAGATAGCAATCAGGACAAGATGAGGAAATTTATATCCGACACAAACAATTAATCAATTGATTCACCCGACAACAAATGAGTGAAATATGGATATGTTAACAAAATATGTGGCACCAGATATTCCTAAAATTTGATGAATCTTTTTTTTTGGGCAAATGATGAATAACTATAAGCCGAATGTACACGGAAAATGTATTATGTTAGCATAGTTAAATTAGGATAGTAGTTGCTCATAGTTTACTCCAAAAGAAACTGTAGGGACTAAATATATGACCAGTACAAGCTCATGTTTGGAGATTAGAAGTTGTACGATGAATTTGTTTTAGCCCCTGGTTGCTTGGCTCACATAAAATTCTAACTTTGATTTTATAAGTAAGTACTTTGTAGTCCAAATTGGTTGAGTAATAATACCGGTATTTAACTAAAAATATAGAAGAAAAAAAAACATTAGTATTTGACTCGTGGCTAAACCGAGCCCGAGTCTTAGCCAGCTCTATTTACGACCTCTCGAGCGACGTAAAATGTCAGTCAAAGTCAACCCAAGAATATGCATGAACATATTGTACAATATACTAATATTCCACCACGACGATCTGTTTTTCTTTACATATATTTATATAATTATATAGCAATTATCACCACGACGATCCCATTTTTCTTTACATTTTTTTTTTTTTTACACCTGTTAATACTATTACTCTAATCTTACCCCAAAGATCCCATCAACGAAGCATTCCTAATCTTCTGCTACGCCTAGTTTGTGAATTATTCTTATTTTTTGGTTTTTGAATATTACAGACAAAACCCACATGCTGTCTAATCTTCACATGTGCTGTCGATATTCCATCATTATACAAACAGTAAGAAATAAAAAAATGAAGGCATTTTCTGTTTGAACTTTTTTTTCCCTCTCCGGCCACAAAAAAACAAAAGATGTTTTTACAATCTTGTCTTTGTGTTGGTCTTACCATTACAGAGAGATCCAATGCCGAAACATCCGTCGGCGACGTTGGAGATAAACGCCGGAGGTGGGAAATTCAGAACCGGACTTACTCGAATTCCACCGTTTCCGTTTCCAAAACTCTTTCTACCGAGTGGCTTCGAGTGATAAGGAACTGAAGAAGCTGAGAGAGAAGATGATCTTCTTAAGGGAGACGTGTGTTTAGGAAGATTGTGAGGCTTGTGAGGGTTATGGGTTTCCTTGGGAAGCAAGCTAGGTTTAGGGTTTGGTGCAGAGCCTGTGGAGTTGCTTCGTGAGAGAAAATCAAGCGATCTAATTAGCCCTTTGCTGCGTCTGCTCTTGTCGTAGTTATGACTTATGCTTCTCTTGAACTGTAAGAACAGTCCTCTTGGCTTGTCTTCGAGATCAGATTCAGGATTCAGTAGAAGTTCTTTGAGTCTCATCATCTTCTTTTCTGGTGCTCTAGATGAGGAAGAAGAGGAAGAGGAAGAAGATGATGATGATGACGAGAGAGAAGATGATCTTTGAACCCGAAAGGTTGCTGTTGTGGGGAAAGATTCTTCTTTCTTGATCTGTACGGGAAGAATCTTGCCATCGGAGAAAAGTTCATCAGCCGGAGACACTTCTTGAACAGAGCAACTCGAGCCAAAACAGAAATCGAACTCCGAACCTGAATCAAGAAGTTTTGAGTCTAATCTGACTTCATTCTCGTCCGTTGAGTCTAGATCGTAGGAGAAAGAGATTCTTGGACTGATTCCAGAACCAGAAGCCTCCGAACAACAAACGTCAATAGCCATAACCTCTCTTTCTCTCACGCACACACAAACAATATATATAAGTATATAACTCTCCCTCTGTATCTGCCTTCTTTTAATATCATTCAAGCCCCAAAGCCCGGGAAAAGTATAAAGAAACTGTGAAGATTTGCAAAAGAATGTTAAAGAATGCAGAATGAAGAAGATATTGAAGTCAAAGAAGAGGAAGAAAAATGAAGATTCTCAAGTCAAAAATGGCAGCTTCGGCTTTTCTTTTTTGTAGATTGTCTTGAAGGAGACAACAGGAGATGGAGGGACTAATCAGTTGTTGTGGTTTTCACAATAAAACAAAAAGAAAAGGAAAAGGAACAGCTAAAGAAAGATAAAGGAAGAGGGTAAAAACAAAGAAAATATACNATATTGAAGTCAAAGAAGAGGAAGAAAAATGAAGATTCTCAAGTCAAAAATGACAGCCTCGGCTTTTCTTTTTTGTAGATTCATAGATTGTCTTGAAGGAGACAACAGGAGATGGAGGGACTAATCAGTTGTTGTGGTTTTCACAATAAAACAAAAAGAAAAAGAAAAGGAACAGCTAAAGAAAGATAAAGGAGGAGGGAAAAAAAACAAAGAAAATATATAGAAAAGTAATGTTGAGATTTCAAACTATTTGCCGAAACCAATATAAAAAGATATATATATGCCCATTATATTTGTCCTCGTTTGTTAAAGATGCTTAATAATAGCCGGGCAGTTTATGCAACATAAACTATTGTTGATGTGTTCAGCATAATCCATATAAGACAAATGAAAATGTTAATGATGAGTTGAATCTAACCAACTTTAATTAATTTTTAACTATTTGAAAGATGAAAATGATTTAATCAAGAGTGTACGTGTGCTACACCTATGATGCATATCGCACCAATACACTGAACGGCGATCACTTTGAGGTCCTCGAAATGCAAACTAATTCAAAAAAACANATAATAATAGCCGGGCAGTTTATGCAACATAAACTATTGTTGATGTGTTCAGCATAATCCATATAAGACAAATGAAAATGTTAATGATGAGTTGAATCTAACCAACTTTAATTAATTTTTAACTGCTTGAAAGATGAAAATGATTTAATCAAGAGTGTGTGCTACACCTATGATGCATATCGCACCAATACACTGAACGGCGATCACTTTGAGGTCCTCGAAATGCAAACTAATTCAAAAAAACAAAACAAAACAAATGAATTAGATAAATTAGCAACGTAGAGATTTTTATAGATTATATGATAATTGCAAAAATGTATCGATAAAATTAACATTGAATGTACTTACTTTTTAACTCACTAAATATTACTAATATATAAGCACAAACTATTAGATCACACGTATGTATGATGAAAATAGATCATTCACTAGGACATATTTACTCATGTCCTAAGTCCTATATCTCAATTTAATAAATTTCCCACGTAGAAAAATGACATTTGGAAAAATAATATGGATAAATTCAACCAAAATGGTCGAGCCTCACTCTTGCTCGCTGGGTTCATAAATAAAATTATTGTTCTCTTAAAATACCAAGTTTTCATTAGCATAGTGCAAACACTCTAAAGCAAAAAGAGGCTTCATTTTTTTCTTTTAAACTTTTGTTTTTGTTAACAACTGTTTATTTCTTCTGTCGACTGTGGTAGTATTGTCGAACAAAGAGAGACTGTGGTAGTAGAATTTCAAGAAAAGTAATATCACCAAGTGATTCCTTCTGTTTATCTTTTACCTTTTTGTTGGAAAGGGCATCTGATAATAGTGTTTGTATATGAATCTACATAGTACCACGATTATTAATAACCGAGGGTATCATTTGATACATTGTACTTGATCATTGTCATATCTTATCTCTCAGGTATTTTTATATACTTTTTCACATATTACGTACATAGATATGTCTGTAAAGGACAGTAATAATATCCACTAAGAAAAATTGAATCAGCATGTTTTCTGGTTTGAAACATTTCAGCTATAAATTCGATCAGTGATCTGAAATATATATGATTTAAGATTTGAATTCGATGTAAAGGAATAGAACTATTGTCACTTCAATTCTAAATCAATCGTTGGATCAATAATACTTTGCATCTATGTATAAATTAATACTTATTGCTGGCGATGCCATTATAGATAATAAATGAAAGAGTCAGGAGATGTTCCTGTGAAATTAATTGAAGCAATTTGCTCTAATCATGTGAAGAGAACATCGATCACGTACGTGACCATATACTAATCTTTAGCAATTTTATATAAAATAAAAGCGACTAGAGAGCATGTGTTTTTGGGGTTTGATCCGATCTCTAACCGAAAGATTTGAGAACGTCGCACAAGATCCAAAGAGAAGCATCTTCGATTTTGTTATTCTTTAAACTTTCTTAAATTGATTTTTGTTTCGAATGGTAATCATGCATTCATGCAATCTTCGATTCAGGTGAACTCTTGCATTATACAAAAAGTTGGTACGTTGTTGTATGGTGAATGTATTTGTTACGTCCGGACCATTTTGGTTTTTTGGGTTCAGCGAATCAGTACTGTATATGAATAATATATCCAACTCTTTTCAAAAAAATTTGGTAGACATTACAAGGCTGTTCCGACGAATTTTATTATATTATTTCATCATTTACTATTTTTTTTCGTCAATCATTTTCTAAACCAATGCATTGGCATAAAGAAGATCTAGATTTAAGAAATATTTTCTAAACCTTAGAAATGTAAGAGACACAGACCAAGCCCATCAAGAGATGAGGCCTGTCAATCCCAGTCTAGAGTCAACACAAGCAACGGCTGTGTTAACCAAAAGCAGAGCATCTCTTCTCCAACGCTCCTTGGTCGTACATGTTTGTCTTCACATATTGAATACAAATGATGATTGGCTTCTAACTCACATAAATGGATTCAAATTTGCTTGGTTTACAAATATTAAATATGAAATTGGTTTTGTTTTCTAAAATCTATATTCAAGCTCCAATGTATTTTTCAAAGTGCCAAGAAATTTTTAAAAAATAAAATATGTTCTTTGTTTTATTTTAATTACTTTTTATTCAAATATACAAAAAGTTAGGAAATATTATCCTAGATAGCAATAACTAAAATCATAATTACGGAAATGAAAATTATAGATTTTGTCACAAAACAAGGTAAAACAAAATTTTAGGCAATTTTATCCTTACTATTTTTGGCATCCATATTTTATTTTATCATTTAACAATTATAGAAAGTATAATTTTTTCTCCATACCATGTTATTTTCTTAGATGGGTTCTAAATTTATGAAATGAATTTTCATATCCGTCATATAAATTTGTTAATTGTTCATTTATCTAAATATCTAATTTATGGAATGCGAGATGTACAAAAAAACGCGTAGCACGCGCCGAGTGCACTTCTCTCTCAAAAAAGTAAATCTAGGGTTTTCGCTTGCCATTTCAGCCTTGGCGGCTACCTTCACCTCCGGCTTCATCGCCGGCGTCGTGAGGTAGTCACCTCCCCCTCCTTGCGCTTCACGAAGGTTTCCGGTCTCACAAGGGTTTATGGGGAGTGAGCGGCTCCTTTCTCCGACAGTGACGCCTTCTCTTCACTCGATGTGGGCAGATGCTCCTTTCCCTGGCGGCGAGAGCGACACCGCTGAACCACAGTGAGAAGACGCCGCAGCGTTCTCGGTCGAGCTCTCGGCTCAGCTGCTCAGGGAGGTAGCCAACGCCGTGACGAAAGTCAATGCAGTTGCTTGGCCGTCCTGTTCAGTCATAGGGGAATGGATCTGAGGGTCGGCCCGAGCCACCAGATTTTAGATCTGCCGCCATGGTGCTTCCCCGGATCGGATCGAAGGGATGCTGCTCGGGAGGATGCAAATCGCCGAAGATGGAAATGTTTGGCTAGATCCCGTGGCATCGAGTTGCTTTCGCAGGATTTGACGCCGGATAACCGGTTTTCGGTGACTTAGACACACCAGAAGGTAAGTAGCGGGCTGGTGGATCGAGGGCTCGACGCCAGAAACGGAATCCGGTTGCTTCCGTCAGCGGTGACGTCTCCAAGATCTGGCCACAAAGCCGCCGGCCTTGCAACCGCCGGCGTTAGTGTCTCTGAGTCACTGCTTCCGGTATAACACCAAGATCCGGTCAACTTTTCCGGCACCGAAATGTTTTTTGCGTTTTACCCATTTTGTAACCCATAAACTTTTGTATGGGCCTGTGCCCTAAGCCCATTAAAGGGATGTTCAATATATTATCAAAACCGGATGTGGCCCATTTGTCTTGGCCCAAAAATCAATCTCTCTATTTTGCTTTACAAAGATCGACCCTAATAAGACAGAGAAGAGGATTTTTAAGGTTTAGTAGTCAAAAAAAGTTTGTGAGAAAAAATCATAAAAATGTGGAGATCCGTTTTCTGGAGGTCCTC
>OVBW01002099.1:2535-12790 GCA_900406355.1 Erysimum pusillum | reverse complement strand
TAGTAGAACCGGTCGGTTTAACGTCTTCGTTCGCGCTTATTTCTCGTTTCTTGATGAAAGATCGATTCTCTTCTTCGATGATAAGAATCGTCGACTCGAGATCATTATTAAAATGCAACGAATCGTTGATTCATTGATGAGAATCAAACCTATTGGTAAAACGCCTCTTGTGATCGAAGCTATGGAGTATGTAACCACAGAGATTTTGGAGATTAACGGTCAAATTTACCGCGGATTCGCCGGTTTCTTAACCGATGTTCAATCAAGTATACCTAAGAAATCGTCGGCGGAGGCAGAATTAGGGATGAAGATTGTGGCGAAATCTTTGTCGCAGAGAGAAGAGCTCTTCAAGTATTTTGAATTTTGTAGAGACTTTGGTGTAACAAATGCTCGAGATATTCTCGATTTCGTAAGAATCACGGAACCTCAAGTGGTTGTGTTCGATAAGCTTCTCCATATTTCCCCGGAGTTACAATGCACGGCGGCGAATATTGTGTTTAGTGAGGAGAGTTCTTGTGAGAGATCGAAGATTCAACGAAGGAAAATAGTTTATCAGATTTAATTAGTTTCTAATCACGCAATTAATGACTGATTAATATGGGGGTACACATGCGAATTTTATTTTACTTTTTATAAAAGTGCTTCGATTTACGTATATCCAATATCTATCGATTTTTAGAGTTTGGATCAGAATTTACTGTTACATAATTTAAGAAGGCCCATATACCGGTCATTTAATATATAAAGGCCCATATGTCCACTAAAGAGAATTTCTTAATTTTAAAAGTGAGACCGGTGGACTTAATATTAATGACCCAATGCTCTTTTCGGCCTATAATCACTTTTTTTTTTGGTCGCCAACTTAATTCCATTTTAAAATTTTAAATATTGAGTTACCAATCCACACACACATTTGTATAATCACATTTTATCTCGATTCGAATGAAATATTAAGTATACAATATAAGACACACACACACATTCGCATTATCGACTTGTCTTATTTTTGGCAGCATTTTAGAGTCTATGGATGTATGCNCCAAACTTGAGAATGAAGACATGAGACCAAAATATCCGAATAAAATGAGTAATGATGTATTGAGAATGTTCTTTTTCATATATATATTTAAAATGAGATCATATAAATTTATTTTTAAATATAAAAAATGAAGATAAAAGGAAAAGATAAAGAGAATCAAAGGGAGGAGTTGGGGGAGATGATGGCATTTCTTTGCTTTGTAAATTTGGTGCATGTGACTTGATCCTTCTTTCCAACTCAAATCTCCTACTCATATTCAATATCTCCTTATTCTATTCCTTCTCTTTAAATTAATCTTTGATATTCAAAATTATTTTTATTATACAATTTATATTTGTTAAGATATCCTCATTAATATATACCATATTAGTTATATATCATGCACTATGTATCAGAAAAAGATTAATCAATGGTAGTCGATAAGCAAATGGTTAAGTTAGATCGAGTTAGGAGATTAATCTCATCTTAGGACATGATTACAAACACAAGTACACAACCTCATTTCTTTCCTTTATACAAAGCTGTCATCGTAACTCGATCATATCTTCTCGTTTCATTTGTTCTGTTTTGCCTTTCTGTCCATTTGGATCCAATTTTATACAACTGACAAAAAAAACAACATTATGAGGTATCTTTTGTTTCTTTTATCAGAAGAAATAAATATGTATTATTCGTCAACAAGGAAAAAAAAAANNNAAAAAAAAAATAGTAGCGATCAAGCTATAGGAATACATACAAAAATTACAATTGAAACAGATAAAAATAGGACTACACATTCAATGATTTTAAAGAAAAAAAGTAACTATTTATTTTGGCAGTTTTCATATGAGTTCCACAAAAGAAAAAGGTAACTATTTTGTAAATCCTTGATCAACAAATATTGATCGTAAAATGCTTAATACTTAGATCTGTTAATGAAACCTTCCTAAGTAAATGACTCAGAAGAAAGGCAAAAGCCTAAAAGGAATCGACTCCGACAGTGGAGAGTGGAGAAAAAATAAAAGGTCACGTGAGTATGACAAAAGGTCACGTGCAGGATCGATTTTTTTGCATTTTTCTTTCATTTCTTAAATTGGGATTGAATATGAATAATGTAGGGTTTATACTCCGTACTGAATAAGAATAATACTTTTTTGTTAAACGTATTGATATTAGTTTCACATTTTACTCTTGGCTTGAACTATATTTTACGCATGTATTTTGATTTATCTGTCGTTTTTTTCCTTAACTGTATGGCCGTATGGGCACCATGCATCAATTATATATATAAGCCAAATAGAAAAAATAATATTTTGTCTGCATTATTGTAAACTTACAGAATTTGGTATTTAATGCAATTATGCAATTATATCCTTGGATTATTCACAAGAACCATATACTTTTTTTTCTCTCCTTGTTTCCAAGTGTAATCCGAAAAGAATCTTAACATAGATGTGGACCAACCTTAGAAACATGATGACATAACATTCATACAGTATATAGTTAACAATGACAAATTTTCTAAAATTGTCTATATATTATTGGATTACTTTAACAATAATGGAACGTAAGATGTATTAGTGTTGTATTTTTATTTTTTTGTGCAACCATCTTAGTGTTGTATAATCACACTATTTATAGGACTTGAGAGTGACAGTCGAAAAGTTAATTAGAAGTATGTTAACCTTATTATTTAATCACTTCTTACATCATCTAAGAGTAAGCACCGTGCTAACTTTAAATTTCTCTCCTAATCTGCAGACTGCAAATATATTAAAATTTTTGATATTTCAAGTTTATAAACCTGCATAATATTTTGATAATCCAAAATTCTAATTTAGGTCAATCATTACTGGAGATATGAACTCCACACAAAGATCTGGTTTATCAATGAACAGTAAGCCTTACATGTGGACGTGGACGTATGATCTCATTTTTTTCTTTTGTTAGTATAAAACTCATGTAGATAATAACAAACATAAAAGAAAATGTTTCAAAACTTATTATTTTTTTATATAAAAAAAAACATTTTGTGAAGGTTCAAGAAAATCAGACAAATTCATCAATCAGACAAGATATGGGTCCAAGCCAAAAATCCATATATCCAACATGCTCTAAGCAACAACTGNTGCTCTAAGCAACAAAGTCTAAAAAATAAATACAAAATAACAAAAAGAAAATTCTAAATCTAAATCTAAATAAATACCTCACCTTCTCTCTCTTTAGCTACAAGAGTGTATGTATAGAATATAAGCAATGATGGCACAGTGCAATGAGCTTTATAAGCAGAAGCAATATAGGCATCAAAGACCCTTACTTACTCTCAACTCTCAAGTGTATATATGAGAGAGAAATAGGTTTTTGATGAAGAGTCAAAGAGAGAGCTAGAGAGAGAGGCCCAAGAAATTTAAAAAGCTTTCATCATAACATAAGAGAACTTTGAATAGCCTAATAAAAAGTTTTGAAAAGCCTTTGTTGCAGAAAGCTTAAAAGAACTTTTCTCCCCCTATCTCTCTCCCTCTTATCTTTATTACCCTTCCTCTTCTTTGTAAAGCTGAGCCTCCCACTATCTTCAAATTTTCTTCTTCTTCTTTTGTTTTTGTCTCTGGGTCTTGTTGTTTCATCAAATCAATCTCTAGNATCAATCTCTACAATCCAAATACAATCAAGTCAAAAAGGAGAGATATCAAGAAAAGTAGTAATTGATGAGAACAGATCAAGTGATGTTGTCCAACAAGAACACTAACACCTGTTGTGTGGTTTCTTCTTCTTCTTCTGATCCTTTCCTCTCTTCTTCAGAAAATGGGGTCACCACCACAAACACATCCACTCAAAAGAGGAAAAGAAGACCTGCTGGTACACCAGGTAATAATAAATCCCCACTACTTAAAATTTATTTTTCTATATTTTTTTGGTTTCTTATTACAAATTTCAACTCATGGGTATTATTGGGTTTCCCTGGTTTTCTCTGAACCCCCATAAACTTTAGTGTTTAATCAAAAACATGTTTTTATATATCTTTGATTTTAAATTTTCAACTTTTTTCCTAATTACCAATTTCAAAGTTTTTTAGGTATTAATTTGTTTCCCTTGTTATAATCTTAAACCCCCATTATAAATCNACTTTAGTGTTTAATCAAAAACATGTTTTTATATATCTTTGATTTTAAATTTCAACTTTTTTCCTAATTACCAATTTCAAAGTTTTTTAGGTATTAATTTGTTTCCCTTGTTATAATCTTAAACCCCCATTATAAATATCCACTTTATTAATTTTTACTGAAATCAGTTAAGACATGTGTTTTGATGGGTTTTGCCTTATCTGCTCTTCAGATCCAGATGCAGAAGTTGTGTCTTTATCACCAAGAACTCTTCTTGAATCAGACAGATACATATGTGAGATCTGTAACCAAGGGTTTCAAAGAGACCAGAATCTCCAGATGCATCGAAGACGTCACAAGGTTCCGTGGAAGCTTCTGAAGAGAGACAACAACATAGAGGTGAAGAAACGAGTCTATGTTTGCCCTGAACCCACTTGTCTTCACCATGATCCTTGTCATGCTCTCGGAGATCTTGTCGGAATCAAAAAACATTTTAGAAGAAAACACAGTAATCACAAGCAATGGGTTTGTGAGAGATGCTCTAAAGGTTATGCTGTTCAATCAGATTACAAAGCTCATCTCAAAACTTGTGGCACTAGAGGACATTCTTGCGACTGTGGTCGCGTCTTCTCCAGGTATGATTTCTTGTTCTTCTCACTATAACTTTGATTTTTAATCAGAAAGATTCCAATTCTGGACCGGTATATTCAAGAAATAATGCAAGCTTTTGGACGGATTTTTAAAGTTTCTAAAAAAATTGCTTAATATACAAGTAATTTGGCTCTGTTTGTTTTGTATATTTAGGAGATCATATAAAAAAAAGTCAAAAATAAAAAATTGCTCTAGCTATCCAAAACCAAGATTGCTAGTTATAGTACTATTTGATTTGACTATCTCTCATGATTTTTACTAATTATGTGTATTGATGTGTATGCATCAGAGTTTTCTAATGTATTTCTCTTGACTATTTGTTTGGTTTTTGTGACATAAAAAGATATTACGTAGATTAATGACATTGACCCCAATCTATAAAGAGATATTATATGATTTTAGGCTATTATTGGATCTAAACTCATAAGTAAATTTATAAACAAGCTTTTAAACAGTAAAACTTAATATTAAATTATTAACTTTTTACTTTTGCCACTTCATAACCCTATCAATAAGATTATAACCATAATTGATAGGTTTCTTTTCTTTTCTTTCTTTTTTAGGGTGGAGAGTTTTATTGAACATCAAGATAACTGTTCCGTACGGAGAGTTCACCGGGAACCGCCGCAACCACTACAAACCGCAGTCACTGTCCCAGCCTGCTCATCTAGAACTGCCTCAACCGCCAGCACTCCGTCTAGCGAAACGAATTACGGCGGTGCGGTTGCGACTCCTCTACCTCTAGAAGGCCGACCAATTCATCAGATTCTCACTCACTCATCAAACAATCTCAACCTCGAACTTCAGCTTCTTCCACTATCGTCGAATCAAAACCCTAATCAAGAAAACCAACAACAAAAAGTTAAAGAACCATCCCATAATCATAATCATAATCATGATACCACAAACTTAAATCTCTCCATTGCACCCTCATCGTCATATCATCATAATTATAACAACTTTGATCGTATAAAAGAGATTATGGCGGGTGAGCAAATCATGAAGATAGCGATGAAGGAGAAGGCTTACGCGGAGGAAGCTAAAAGAGAAGCGAAGAGGCAACGAGAGATTGCGGAAAACGAGTTTGCGAACGCTAAAAAGATAAGGCAAAAAGCACAAGCTGAGCTTGAGAGGGCTAAGTTTTTAAAGGAACAATCAATAAAGAAAATAAGCTCAACGATCATGCAAGTCACCTGTCAAACTTGTAAAGGACAGTTTGATGCAGTTGCGGATCCGGCGGCTGCGGCTGACGAGACGTCTCTTGTGGTCAGTTACATGTCGTCAGCCAATACTGACGGAGAGTTTGAAAATGGATTTTAAGTAAAGCCAAAGAAAGATGAAATATTTAAATTTATTACTTTGTTATATTTTTGTGTATCCATTACCCGGTTGTGTTAATTTTTTCAACTACCAAATATCATGTTAATTTTTCAGTTGAGTTAACTCTGCTTTAACAGTACGTTATAGACTATTTGTGATGACTATTTATTTTCCTAATATTTTAGGTTAAAAATCTTCAATTTCGCGGATATATAAATTGACCTAAAACAGAAGAACCAATCCTCAATACTGTATACTTCTAAGAAATTTACGGGATATTGTCTATTTTTCATTCAATTTATTACTTTCTTCATAAATTGCCGTTTAAATTATTAGAAAAATGACTCCACACATACACATTTCATTGAATCTTACATGTTCCTGTCACTTTTTTTTTATACATGTTTCTGTCACTTCCGCCACATTGCACTTTTAAATTGTTGAAAATAATTTCTACTTGCGTTTCATAGAATTTTAGTGTTTGCATTATTCNTCCACACATACACATTTCATTGAATCTTACATGTTCCTGTCACTTTTTTTTTTATACATGTTTCTGTCACTTCCGCCACATTGCACTTTAAATTGTTGAAAATAATTTCTACTTGCGTTTCATAGAATTTTAGTGTTTGCATTATTCAACTTTGCTAAAAAAAAAAAAAAAAACTTTGCTACTATAGTTTTTTTTTCTCACTTAAAACGTCTACAGTAGTTAACGAGGAACCAATAGTGGAGATTCGTACATGGTGTCTTGACCTCTTGTCTAAATCTACAGAAAATCCCCGTTCTTCGCCACTTAAAATTAGAGCTTTCGTGAATATACAATACTGTACATTTATGTATCTTTGTTTTGTATACAATATTTTTCGTGAAGACTGANTTTTTTTTTCTCACTTAAAACGTCTACAGTAGTTAACGAGGAACCAATAGTGGAGATTCGTACATGGTGTCTTGACCTCTTGTCTAAATCTACAGAAAATCCTCGCTCTTCGCCACTTAAAATTAGAGCTTTCGTGAATATACAANAAAAAAAAAAAAAAAAAAAAAAAAAAAAAAAAAAAAAAAAAAAAACTTTGCTACTATAGTTTTTTTTTCTCACTTAAAACGTCTACAGTAGTTAACGAGGAACCAATAGTGGAGATTCGTACATGGTGTCTTGACCTCTTGTCTAAATCTACAGAAAATCCTCGCTCTTCGCCACTTAAAATTAGAGCTTTCGTGAATATACAATACATTTATGTATCTTTGTTTTGTATACAATATTTTTCGTGAAGACTGAAATAAGATATTTTGATTAAAAAGATTTCAAACAATTTACGGATTATTAATTAAATCAATCCATGAAATAGATTACCAAATCTGACGTAACTATAAACAAAAAAAAAAAATCTAACATAACCAGTAATGGGTTAGGTTATTCGAAAAAAATATTCATAACCTCTTTGTCTTGACCTCTTGTCAAAGTGGGTAAGCTANATCCATGAAATAGATTACCAAATCTGACGTAACTATAAACAAAAAAAAAAAAATCTAACATAACCAGTAATGGGTTAGGTTATTCGAAAAAATATTCATAACCTCTTGTCTTGACCTCTTGTCAAAGTGGGTAAGCTCTTATTGCTTGGGACGAGTTAATATATGGAGTGATGGGAAATGTACTATTATGATGTCGCTTTGGTCCGTGACCGTTACACTTATAACGAGGTTCATAAACAAACATCGTTTCATCTCTCGTTAGATTCGGACAAAAAGTGTTGATCTATAATCATGATAAAATAGTCCGACCCATTTTCACTTGTTGTTATTACAACTTTTAGCAAATTTTCTAGCTACTCATTTATTGTCCAGTTATAAATTTTACACAGGTTCCTGGTTTTATTTAAAATAAATAAAAATAATAATACGAAAATGCATGTGGAATAATTTCTAGTGTTCACATATCACCGATACTCAAATTAGTCCATATTCTATATGTGGAATATTGCTCGTGGGATTCCAATTTTTTTTAAGAAAACACNTTTTAGCAAATTTTCTAGCTACTCATTTATTGTCCAGTTATAAATTTTACACTGATTCCTGGTTTTATTTAAAATAAATAAAAATAATAATACGAAAATGCATGTGGAATAATTTCTAGCTAGTGTTCACATATCACCGATACTCAAATTAGTCCATATTCTATATCTGGAATATTGCTCGTGGGATTCCAATTTTTTTTAAGAAAACATATAATGTTATTTTTATGCTTTCTGTAAATAAATAGTTGTGCATTATTCAAATGTAATTAGCTCAATCTTATAATATTTTAAACCGAATATATACCACCTTGCGTTAAGAGATAAATTCATAGCAAAACTTTGTGGTGATTAACAAAATTCGGTGTGCAAGTCATAGAAAAACTAAATCCTTTATAAAAAAAAGGACTACATGTATCAGACCACATGATTGATATAATATATGCATTTGAGAAATCTTAATCAGTACATTAATGGTGATTATTAATGTTTCTAGCCAAACATTTTTAGCTTTTTTTTTTGTTTGAAAGAAAAAAAACATNAAACATTTTTAGCTTTTTTTTTGTTTGAAAGAAAAAAAAAACAGTTTTTAGATTGGACAGGTCTATGATGTATGAACATACATAATAAATGAATGGTCGATACATGAAAGAGAAAGAGTTTGATTGGGAAAGTATATACATGCATACATCTATGGATATATTAAAAATAAAATATATATAAACAAGAAGACGATCTTTTGCGTATGAGATTGAAGAAGCTACTACAAAAATCTAATATCCGAGGTGGGTTTGGTTTTTGTGTACATCTTTGGGACCAATTTCGATGCAAAAATTAGGAGGATATAAAGACTTTAATAATGAGTGAGGGAGTTGAAGAAGAAATGACATGAATGTCTGTCTGAGAGAACTAAAGAAGTGGGTTAAGTAAATAAGAGAGTGACAAATGCCTGCCCGTTACTCCGTTTTAACTCTATGGCACTGAAAACTATGGCGCTTTTTTCCCGTTGCATTTAATGTGCACTCAATTGCATTGAAAGTGACTATTTCTCTTTCTCCACTCTCTTTCTCTCTCTCTCGTTTTCATCATTTGTGCCAACACGCAGAGAGGTTTGCAGATTCTACAGCTATGTTTGTCACAGAAAGAGAGGTGAAGAGAGAGAGAAAGAGAGAACATATTAGGCTTNGAGAGAGAGAAAGAGAGAACATATATCTATACCAATGGCCAAACACATGTGTGTAATACAATGCATGTATATCTATATATAGATGTATATGTTTTGATGATGGTTTATGTCACAAACTCGTGAATGTGAAACAATGTATGTCATAATGTCTAAACATGTGTATCAAATGATGAAACTCCTGTTATAATGTTTTATATATGCACTTTTAACACGATTCTTTTTGTCGATATATATCTATCTGTGCATGCAATTAGCGTACATTGAGATTCTAAATTGTAATTGCTTCAAACCAAACGAAAGAAATTATAATCTTGGATCATCTATGATACATATATGACGTTGTGAGTTATAAAGAATTAAAATGAAAAAGGCAGAACAGTGGAACGTGCAACACAAAAAAGGGTTTAGCTTTATATCTCTTAGGATGACATTTTTTAAGAAGAGCATGTGCCTATTTGCTTCTCTTCCCAAGTTCCCCCCAAACTTTCAAATGCTCATAAGTCATACCTATCTCAGCCTAAAGGAACTTTTGTTATTTTAGCCACTTCTAATTATTTGCTTCCTCTCTTATCTATTCTGCTTGCATGTGCTATTTCTAGATTTTGGAAGATTTTTTGTATGTTGAAGATTTAGTCCGCGATCCTTTTATTCTATCTGTAATTACATCGTCCAATTCGACATGGTTAGGCTCGTCTTTCATGGATTATTGATTTTCATTAGTAGTGTTTAAATTTGATGATGGAGTAATATTTATTAAAAGATTAACGGTATTAATATCCGTAACTCAACCGAACCGATATACAGATATACTAGTTGTCTATCTAAGAAAAATAAATATTTAAGATCACGAATTCGAACACCGGCCAGCAACAAATTAGACTAACTTAACACGTTTTGATATTCGATCGAAGTGATTATAGATTTAGGTTTGCAACGGCATGTGATAGAACTACATTTTGTCACT
>OVBW01002098.1:2613-12792 GCA_900406355.1 Erysimum pusillum | reverse complement strand
ATATAGATAGTTATATCATGGTTAAAATCCGTAAAAACCATGATATATCATGTGTATGTGGACATAATATAGGTAACAAGATTGTGGTGTGCTTCATAGGGTTTTGAGACGAGAGAAATGAGAAAATATCTATGTTTTCTCTGTGAGAAACTCAAAGAGGATGAGTGATAGAGGGGTGACTATCGTTGGGAGTATGACGAGCGAAAGGATCTGGAGTGAAGAGAAGTTATAACAAATTTTTGGGTTCTTATTATCATGATCATCGGTTGTAATGACTGATAATAGATTTTGATTTATCGTTTTTGGGTATGAAGCTTTTAGATTCTTGTGGTATTAACAGAACTTTGTCTCTTAATGAATATGTGTTGATAATGGTTATTAAATTTGATTTTCTGTAGAAGTTGGTAACATAAATTATGGTCTACAATATTTACATGCTCTATGGTGAACTTTTTGAAAAAATAATAATACAAGTGTTTAACTGTTTTGAGCCGTTGTTAATCTTGTAGGCTGAGGAGACTGTGTTGCTTGTAATTGTTGGTGATTGGGAATGCTCTTCTGATGGGTGCTGGAAATTTATTGTCGAGACAAACAACCTAGCACAGTGCATCATGGTTTCTGAAGACATGACTGTCGCTGCTTTAAAAGGTTGTATTGAACATGAATTTGATACAGAGGGAAGTCGTCTGGTTTGTAGCCTCTCTTACGGTCCACCAGGGGAGATGTCAATTTTTGCAACTGGTAAAACGTCTCCTGTTTCTATTAATACTCACAGTGGCCTGCAGACATTCTACAAAATACGCGCTACAACAAGATCCCTGAATTTGTTTGTTACATTTGCGCTATCGGGGAGGAATGAAAGTAGTGGTGATGAAAGAGATGGAGTCGGAGAAGGTACACGGATCATAAACCTAGCAGATCGAACGCCATCATGCTCAAATATAGAAGGGATGGAGGACTTGATATATGCTGACATTGTGACTGGAAATCAAGAGTCAGAACGTGTACCAGAACCAACTGAAAACGTGCAGAGTATAACTTATATTAGAAACGGTGATATTGGGACATGCAACGTACATCATATAGAACGTGGAGCAGAAACAAGTGTACACCCTCTGATTCAAACTGAGATGAGCGGAGGGATAGACCTTAACAATATTTATGATGCTGCAAAGGTGAGATGCCTGGATGAAATAGAAGAAATGGCAAGAGCTGCGAGTGGGTCGTCAAGTAGGAAAGGGAAAGAGAAGGTTACTTATCCAGAGACTGAATTAAGGTTGGTTGGGCAAGAGCATCATGAGTTGGACCAATATGGCAGAGCAGACAGAGACTGTTTAGACAATAGTGTATGGAGTGGCGTTGTTAACAACGAGTCTCGGAACTTACACCTTGGTCAGTCATTTGAACATGGAGAGATTTCAAATGCAGTGAGAATGCTTACTTTACCACAGACCGGGTCAGCACAGTTAGATACAGGGGAAGAGGTGGCTGCATTTCAGCTAGCTCACAAGCGTCATACAAGTCATAACAGAGGTCCTTCAGTTCTTGTAAAATCGATTTACCAGTTTCATACTGGCCAGAGCAGGTAAGGAAGACGCCTGTAACAAAAATACCAAATTCAGAAGTTGGGCCACCGCAATTCACCATTGCAAATGTTGTATCGGAAGGTCCTTCTTGACAAAGAATATGTAACCCCTCGAGCTCGATGGCATCAACACACTTACAGAAGAAGGAACGGTATGGGGAGTTTATGTTCATCATTGAAGGCTGTAATATGAATCCGGCAAGCGAGATAGACTTCAAGACTCGGGGAGAGAAGACAGCGTTGCAAATTGCCTTTGATGATGAGATAAAATGAGCTAAATACATGAAACCATATACACCTACACGGTATAATATCTCTATTTTTTGGTCATCCGGTAAAGATTCCATGACGAACAAGAGAAGTTTTGAATTGAAAAATATTGAAAATTTTATGGTGAAGTTAAATGGTGGTGGTTGGAGATAACAATATGGTTATATATAATTAAGTTGTTTTTATTGAGCAATTAAATGGCCTTTTTCCTTCGATTAAAATATATAGGATTACATGAACAAGAGAGGACATGTATCAGTAAGGTTGAGGAAGAATTAAATTCGAATTGACAAGTATTTATATATTTATAATGAATGGAAAAGTCACTATAAACGAAAAGCAGATATCACATTACATCATCTAATGAATGCAATGGATAGTGAAGATTGTAAATATTAAATACATGTTGGATACTTATTCGGTGACATGATGGATGTGTTGGAGGCTGTGTAGTAAGTGGCGTCCAAAGTGATGAGGGATAGAGTAGGAAGTTGTTGAAGATGTGTGGGAACAAAATTAGAATGATTAATGAAAAATACGAACACCATATTTGTTGAAAATTGGGAATAAACCGAGACACGTAGTATTCATATATATGTTTCAGTGATGGCATATATTAGCATTTGTAGAGGGGAATAGATATGATTGATTTACTGATTTAGAGGACCCTCTTGACACAATATACGCAAACCCTCGAGCTCATATGCTGTTGTATTTCTAGCAAGGATACAGTCAAGGAAGAATGAACGGTAAGGGGAGTCAATGTTGAGCATCCAAGGATCTATAATGAACTCAGAAAGATCGACAGATTTCAACACAGCTGGTGAGAAGACGTCTTTATTTGTTGCCTTAGATCCGAAAATGAAAGGAGCTAAAAATCTGAATCCATACTTCCCAAGCCGTTGGAGAATCTCGACCGGTAAGTCGTCCATTGGAAGTAAAGTGTGGTGAAGAATTTATGTTCTGATGTTGGATATTTGTAGGAAGTGTTGAGGCTACTTCAGTGGCGGTGGAAGAGAATAAGGTAGAAGATGAGGATTATAAATTATAAACGTCAGAAAACCTAACCCAAATTTATTATGAGTGTACGTGATGTATGAGCTTATGGTAATAAAGTATTAGAGAAAGAAGTCATATCATGGATTTAATGTGGTAGTTGGGTAATTGAAATAATATATGTTTTTTAACCAAAAATATGGGTTGTGAAAAGAAACAAATAAGTGCATGCAACCATAGATGTATTGATCAATAAATTGAAATAAGACATGCAAATCGAGAAGAGAACACAACTGTGATTGACTTATCAATATATATCTAACGAAAAGGTTGAGTGTAAGAGTGTGTACTTATGTGGCTGCATTTAGGTAAGCAATTAATATCTATATTTCCTATAAATAGAGAAGGCCAGCAAGAGTTCTTACCCAATATCGAGAGGAATTTATTAATTAGAAATATCAAGTTTTCTATATATTTATATATATCAAAGGATAAGGAGATAATGATTTATTTCCCACCGGAGATACTGATAGATATAGTGCGGAGGGTCGGTAACGATGGTTTCAGACACCTAGCTCCATTCATTGCCAGTGGGCGAGACGGGAGAAACGCAGTTTTCATGCCAGAAGTATTAACAGAAGTGGAATAGTTTATTTATGACGGACATATACTGCAGGTTATTTATGAGTAGAATAAATACGCATCAGTAGAGATTGAGAGTCAGAGGGTTAGAGAGATGGACGTGATGTGGCATAAGAGCATCAGTTAGATTTGGCATGACTTAATACGCAGCAGTAAAGATTGAGAGTCAGAGTGTTAGACAGATGGACGTGATGTGGCATAAGAGCATCAATTAGATTTGGCGTGACTTAAATGTGGAGCTACAAATATGGAGTTAGGTCGATGTAATTATGAGATGGAGTGGGATAAGAATAGTATAAATCATATTACTACGTAAGTTGAGAACATAAAAAAGACAAAAAAAAATTTAGTAAAGGAGATTAAGACATAATGATATATTTTCCACCAGAGATACTGATCGAGATATTTCGGAGACTTGGGAAACATGGATTCAGGGAGCTAGGACCAGTCATTCGAAGTGGAAAAGACAGGAAAAATGCGGTTTTCACACCAGAAGTTTTATCGGAGGTCGAGATGGATGAGTTCATATTTGTTAGCTCTCTTGTTAACGAAGGGTCCCAGTATGGGCCTTTCTTTTTTAAATGTCTGGACACCGAAAATGATACAGCCAAATACGTGGAGGGAGTCCGACATTTGGTTAAGTATAGCGGGTCAAATTATAGTTTGGAATTAAACAAAGAAACCGATAAGTATATTGTTTACGCAGGCTTTGCCTTTTCCGTATTTGCAATTTATTGCGGTAGATATGAGGAATGAATAATGGCGATGAATGAGTTGAGTAATAAAGTAGCGTGGCTTGATGACATGGTGGGCATAGGTGATATCGTCATTGCTCAAATTGCAGATATAGAACTTTCACCACACCGTCAATACACTAATACTTATAGGTTTCCACAAGGTGATATCCCAAACTGCATTCACTTTGCGTGTACGATGGATGATGTTTGTTTTGACTGCATTGCCTACTTTTACTCTCGAAGAGTATTGCAAATTTGTTGACAAGTTGCGTCATGTTTCATAATGTAAAATAGTAGGAAAGAATGAATCACATATCATTATGCATTATATCATCCGCAATATAATATTATGGTTGGGTTATTCATATATTTGAAAAAAGTATTGAAAGAAGGGAAATGAGAGCAATCTTTATTTTTTTACTCAGAGTAAAGCGAAGACTGATTAATAAATGTATTGTTGTATTCAAAACTATACCCTAAATCGAAGAGAGATGAGTAAACCCAAGGGAAACAAATATTTAGCATGCTGGTATTCAAAATTAAACCCTAAAACGAAAACAGATGAACAAACCCAATGGTAACAAATTTAACCATGTATGGTGGTATTAACAACTACACCGTAAAGAGAATAAGACACATGAGTGAACCCAATGGGTAGCAAGTTAATGATTATGCTGGTATTTAAAACTAAACCATAAAGCGAAACTAGATGAGTAAACCCAATGGAAACGAAGATAACGATGTATGGTGGTATTCAAAACTATACCGTAAAGCGAAGAGAAATGGATAAACCGAAGAGAAACCAATGTAAAGAATTTTTTTGAGATTCAAAACTATACACTAAAGCCAAGACAATGGGTAAACCCAAGGGAAACCAATGTAAAGAAGTTTGGTGGGATTCAAAACTATACCCTAAACCGAAGACAGATGAACAAACCTATGGGTAACAAATATAACCATGTATGGTGGTATTGAAAACTATACCCTAAGGCGAAGAAAAATTAGTAAACCCAATGGAAAAATATTTTACGATGTATGGTGTATTGAAAAATATACGATAAAGAGAAGACATATTAGTAAACCCAATGGGTAGCAAGTTAATGATGTATGGTGGTATTCAAAACTATACTCTAAAGCCAAGAAAAATGAGTAAACCCAAGGAAAACCAATCAAACGATGTATGGTGGTATTAAGAAGTATATCCTAAAGCCAAGAAAAATGAGTAAACTCAAGGGAAACCAATTTTACGATGTATGGTGTATTCAAAACTATACCCTAAAGCCAAGACATATTAGTAAACCCAAGGAAAACCAATTAAACGATGTATGGTGGTATTAAGAACTATACCTAAGGCCAAGACATATGAGTCAACCCAATGGAAACCAAGTTAACGATATATAGTAGTATTAAAAACTATACCCTAAAGCCAAGACAGATTAGTCAACCCAATGGGAACTAAGTTAACGATGATTGGGGGTATTAAAACCCTAAACCCTAAAGCGAATAAATATCAGTAAACCCAATGAAAACCAAGTTAACGATGTATGGTGGTATTCAAAACTATACCCTAAAGCCAAGAGAGATGAGTATACCCAAGGAAAACCAATGTAACGATGTAAGGGGATTCAAAACTATACCCTAAAGCGAAGACAGATGAACAAACCCAATGGTAACAAATATAACGATGTATGGTGGTATTCCAAACTATACCCTAAAGGCATGAAAAATGAGTAAACCCAAAGGAAACCAATCAAACGATGTATGGTGGTATTAAGAACTACTCCCTCTGATTTTTTTTAAGTGTCGTTTTAGAGATTTACACACAAATTAAGAAAACATTAATTTTTTTATTTTTTCTAAACAAAAACATCATTAACTACATATCTAAACACAATCTGCCCAATAATAAAACAATCTGCAGAATACTAATAGTCATAAAATATTAAAAATTAATAAATTTTGCATTGAAAATACAAAACGACACTTATTTTAAAACAAAATTTTAAGTCTAAAACGACACTTAATTAGGATCGGAGGGAGTATACCTTAAAGCCAAGAAAAATGAGTAAACCCAAGGGAAACCAACTTTACGATGTATGGTGTATTCAAAACAATACCCTAAAGCCAAGACATATTAGTAAACCCCAAGGGAAACCAATCAAACGATGTATGGTGGTATTAAGAAGTATACTCTAAAACCAAGAAAAATGAGTAAACCCAAGGGAAACCAATTTTACGATATATGTGTTGGAGTTATGTCCAGTAATCTCTGTACTGTCTCTATAAAGTAAGAGATGTCATTGATCAGACATAAGTCATATAATGCTGGGGGTCATGATGGCTTGCTAGAGTCCGCTCATGATCTGTAAGTCTTGGACTTATTGCCTTTATTATATGATCCCATTTGGGTCACACGCTTAAGCTACCAGGAAACTGTGTGGAAAGTATGAAGCAGAAATACAGTAAAAGTGCCAGGCATTTACTGTAAATAAGAGAGAAATAAAAGGGCCTGATTAATTCTAAGGGAATTAATCAGATAGGGCTTTGGGCCCAAAAGGGGCCCATGAGAGATGAGAAAATCGGACAATTACCACCTCTTCCGCTGCATTCTCAAGGTAATTCTGGAGATCTCTTAGATTCTAGTCTCAAGAACCTAGATCCTGATTGTGAGTTAGGTTTAATGGACAAAGAATTAAACCAAGAGATAAGGTCACAATCCTTCAATATGGTGTATTCAAAACTATACCCTACAGCCAAGACATATTAGTAAATCCAAAGGAAACCAATTAAGCGATGTTTGGTGGTATTAAGAACTATACCCTAACGCCAAGACATATGAGTCAACCCAATGGAAACCAAGTTAACGATGTATGGTAGTATTAAAAAAGGTTAATCGTAATCCTGGATATGAGAGGGAAGCGTAGAGATGAACTGTAATAGTAAAATCTAAGAAGGAAAAGAAGTCGATAAAGGGAGATTGGATGTAAAAAGAAATAAATAAAAAAATTCAGAAATTGTAACGAATTGTGACGTGTGAGAGAGAGGAGGGCGAAATGGTAAATCGATGAAGCTTGATACCTATTTCCGAAGGCCATTTTTGAAAGTGCCCAAAAGCAAATAAATAAAGTAGACAAATGTTTTTTTGTGAATAACTCAAAAAATAAAATAAAAATATATATATTTGAAAATTATAAATATAGTTATTCTGTTGTTGTATTTTTTTTTTAAAAAAAAGTATATATATATTTTTAATTTTAACGTTAAATGACCACTGATTTTAAAATATATACCATCTAATTGTGGTAGTTTGTATATTAGGTTATTAATTGCCCACTGATCACCATTTTGGATATTACTTTTATTAAATTGTGAGACTTTTTTTTGTGCAAAGACTTAGTTTTCCATTAAAACGATCAAAGGGATTACAGAGTTTAAGGGCTTTTCACAGCCAACATTTAGTACAACAGACTTTAAAGCATAGATAAGAGCAACATGCTTTTGGCTAAGGCGATAGAAGCATCGACAATGCGGAGCCATGTTCGACGCAAAGGACAATCAAAGCACATAAGTATCAGAATACCTATCAATGTAGTTACATAAGTTGAAACAGTACTAATATAGAAAGCCAACATGTCAATAGGAGCTTTATCATCTTCTTCTTCTCCTCCATTTTCTAATTCTTCTGTGTTCTTCTTAGCCTCACAACTTCTATTGGGTGGTGGTCCACAAAGTAGAGGATTGCCCAAGTAGCTGTTCTCGCCAAAGGTATTAAATTGTCTTCCTTGTGGAATGATTCCAGATAAATTATTATAAGACACATCGAAGACAACAAGAGAAGAAAGGCTGGTTAGTTGGCGAGGAATCATTCCTTGTAACATGTTTTGCGAAAGATCAAGGCTCTCAATATCCTTCAGATTGGAAAAGCTAGATGGTATTGAACTCGACAAGAGGTTGCGAGATAAATTCATGACTCGTAGTTTTGAGAGATCTCCAAGCTTTGCTGGGATAACCCCACTTAATTCATTGCTTGACAGATCCATTCCATACATATAATCCAATACCTCATTGTTGAACTCAGTTGCTCCAAAATAAGAATCATACCTTCGCTTCGTTGAAAATTTGATTTCAATTTCTTGAAAACTAGATGATTTTATCACGAACTCCTCTACAACAAATGTGGATTCATAAAATTTGAACGGAGTAATTGTCCATATGGCCGTACCTATATTAGAATTTGTATCTTCTCGACCAAATGATAAATTATATAGGCATGAAGGTATGACGCCATTGAGCTTGTTATCTGAAAGATCTAAAAGTCTGATTTTTCTCAAATCACACAACTGCCTTGAGATAGATCCTGTTAAATTGTTTCCCCTTAACAAAAGAATATATATGCTCTCGGTATTGACAAATTGCGGAATACTCCCAGAAAGTTTATTGTACCGTAGATCAAGTATTTGGACATGTTCCAACAACGTGTCTGGAATCGGTCATGTGAGGTTGTTATCATGTAGGAACAATTTTATTCCAAACTCCCCACCAACATGTGACGGTAAGGCTCCAGATAATATGTTTCCAGATAGGTCAATAAGCGTAAGATAGTTAATGGCCAACAAAGATGGTGGTATTGTACCTTCTAAGAAATTGTTTGATATCGATAAGATATTTAAACGAGATAAGTTTGACATCCAACTTGGAATATCACCTGTGAGAAGATTGTTGGACATGTCAAGAACTTGCAACGTAGTGTTGGAGCTAAGCAAACCAACTCTGATCTTCCCTGTAAATAAGTTGCTATCCACTCGCAACACTTCCAAGGAACTGAAGCTTGTTCCTCCTGGAAGAAAATGGCCATTAAATTTGTTATGAGAGAGCTTCAGGTGTTTAAGTGAAAAACAACCCATGACAAAGCTTGTAGGTAGCTTCCCAGAGAAGTTATTATAAGATAGATCCAGAAATGTAATGTTTACCATCTCACCCATAGATGATGGTAAATGCCCTTGAAACTCATTATTTGAGCCATTCATTCGTATCAGATTCGGAAGCGCACGACCGATATTATCAGGAAACTGTCCACTAATATTATTCACTGAGAAATCCAAGAACTGCAAATTATGCACTATTGTCGGCATCAGAAAGATAGTAAACAAATTATTGTGCAACTGTAATACTTTAAGTTCTGGATTATTCGCCAAAAGCCAGGTAGGAATATTTCCGGATAATCTGTTGCTGGATAGATCAATTAGGCGCAAGTTCTTCTGGTACACAAGAAAGGTAGGGATTTTCTCCAAGCTACAAACTCGTAGTACAACAACGCTTAGTTGAAATTGAAATTTTGTCCCCGAATCACCCTCTGTCTTGATTTGTAACATGTCTGATATTGATGAAAGTTTTAACACCTGAAGCTTTGTGAGGTTGGCGAGTGGATCGAATGAGAATAAGCCTGTGAAGTTGTTATCTAATAATGATAGATATTCGAGGGACTCAAGTCTGTTGAAACTAGATGGTAGATTTCCACTTAACTCGTTGGATGAGAAATCAAGAACACGTAGCTTGTTTAATCTACCCAAACAAAGAGGAAGCTGACCTACAAAATAATTTTTATGAAGATCGAGCTCCCGTAGATTCTTCATTTCACAAACTACTGCAAAAAGATAGTTTGGAAAACAACAAGATATTCAGAATAATAAGAGTAATTGTATATGTCTCGATATTTCAGGAGACACTAGGTGAAGACCCGCACTACGTGCGGGTTTATGTGTTTTACTATTTTTAAAATTATTTTATACATTTTATTTTATAATATTAAATATAACTTAATGAAATTATTTGTAAATTTTAAATAAAACTTTTAATTGTTCTATAAGAAACTTGACAACATAATCAAAAGTTCTTCACAAAAAAAAAGATAATGTTAGAACAAACTCGAGAAAATTGTAAATAAATTAC
>OVBW01002095.1:0-12801 GCA_900406355.1 Erysimum pusillum | reverse complement strand
TATATTAATGCGTATTTTAGATAAAATTAAAAACTAAAAGTTAGTCTGACCAAAAAAACATACTACTAAAAATTCAAGATCGGGTTCACTTTTTAAACCAGAAATATAAGGGTTCATATTTTTAGCGGAAAATTTGAGGATTCACGTATTTTGGAGAAAAATTAACGGATTGCAAAATCATGTCATCGACAGAAAATTACGAAGTTGAATTTTTGACATAAAATTGCAAATTCGTGTTTTAAGGAGAAAATTGTGGAATTTTATTTTTGGTGAAAAATATACGAATTATTGTTGTTGGCGGAAAAATTACGGGTTAACATTTTTTTACAGGAAATTTGCGGATATTTACAACTTAATATCCTAGATCAAAATTACCGAACCAAAATTTAAATTTGAAAATAAATATTTGAAGAAGGGAAGAGATTCGCGAACGAGAAAAGGAAATTTCCACTGGACGGGTTATTTATATATATACAAATTGTATTATCACATATGATACTTTTTTTTTTTTTTGAACAAATCACATATGATACTTAAGATACCAAACAATACATGTATCCAAAGAAAACATATACTCCGTACACAATACAACAAGACATATAAACACACTTGACGGAAATTGCCACCCCATAATCTAACGACCATAAGAAAAAACAGCTCGTGCTCCCGTGCTCTAGCACGGGTTATATACTAGTTTATAAGTTAAATCAAATAATAAAAATCCAAAATATGCCATATAATAATAAATCCAACGAGAGTTTTAAGTAGTATACTAAATAAAAAATTAGGTTATATATTTTGTGTATGTCTACCATCTAAGAGGCCTTGTCCAACTCTAATTTCAGTAGGAATATGATTATTCAACAACTTGTGAAAATTTTGATAACAACGGTAAATTAATCTTTAATCAACTCTTTTTCGATTTTTTTCAAATTTACACGACAGATTTTTTCTACAATAAATTTTAGTTAATTTTATCTGTTTGGCTCACTTGGACTAACCACTTAATCTAAAGCTGTTGACAAAAATTAGTTAATTAGATTAGTTCAATTTGGTTTCAGAAAATCGGTTCAATTCAAGTAAATTAATGGTATAGATTTTTTTTTTTCTTTTTTAACATCAAATTGGTATAGAAATTTTATACCTATAAAGCTTATTATAGAATTTTGTTTAAATTCAGATTGATGAATTTCGACTTTTTTTTGCCGACTCCTAAAAAAATAAATAAATCAATTATGAGGTTTTCTATCCAGAATATGTATTGAGTGGTAATTAGAAAAGCCTGTGGGGGGACATATATTAATGTTAGGTATCACTTCATTAATAATCAAGACAGCAATTATTTCACTTTGATTTCGACATTTTCATCTGCAAAATAAAATAAATAAATAATTTTTTTTTAATGAATATATTCTCATTATTCAATTTTCAGAAAATCTTAACTGGTCCTATTTCTTATTTTCCACATTAATTAAATTATTTTTGTCATTTATAGGTTTACGAAATCATCAACATCATAAAGTTTTACTGCTTTATCTTTAAAGATTAGGCACCGATATGGCAATATACCAACTATGATCAATTAATGAAAAAATAGCTCTAGATCATAGCGTTGTATAAATAGTAGCATATATATTTTGAGAAGTATTTGTATTTGGATCAAAAAATAAATAAAGCATATGAACAGAAATTTAAAGATCTTGCAATTTTGCACGCAAGAAAACACGAAAATGACCAAAATATTTTTCAGATTGAGAATTTAATTTACATACAAAATATGAAAAGAAAAATGGCTCTGTATATTAGACAATAGTAACAACGTTTGTTTATTTAAAATCACCGTCGACGAGACCAACCGTCGTCGAAGTTCAGATGATAGCTCCGGAGATCATAACTACACTGAATATTATTATGATCACTTTTCCGCGACGACCTCAAACGCGATTTAATCCTCCAAACAAACTGCTTCACGAGAACACGAGGTTTCCCACAACATGAGAACGCAAACGCCACAATCGTTCTTTCCTCCGCGTTTCCTAGCGTCGCGGTAGCCGTCGTCGAGCTCCCGATTCGCTTTCCCCATCTCCGGAACTGAAGTCTTCTCAAACTCTGTTTGTTCATAGCTTTAGAGTTAGTGTGAGATTTGTGAGAGTGAGAAAACGTTTAGAAGTAACAAAGAAGCAAAGAATGAGAGAAATATTTAAAGAGCTAAATTTGATTGAAAGTGAGAGAGAGAGAGAGGCTATGGAATTTGCAACGTGTGGATTTATAATTCGTGGACTAAAAGTGTATATAGTCAAAGAATAGTCGAAAGTGCATCATTCACTTCACCACCACATATCCAAATTTTTTGTCTAATACTATATGAAAAAGTTAATATTATAAAAGTAATTGTGATCTATTTAATCTATTACCACTTTAGTAGACTACCCCGTGACGTATTTACACATTAACTTTATGTTATAGTCTTATAGACTTGTAATGGCTAAACGAAATCATCTATAGGCAGATCATGGTGTTTATCGAGGTTTTAAACGACCCTTTTGCCATAAAAAAGAAGGTTTTAACCGACCAAGATAATGACATTAGTTAGTAGATAGATCATTACTATATTAACACATTTCAACACAAAAAGAAATATAGTAAAGTGATTCATAAGTCATATGTCAAAGAATAGTCCAAAATGCATCATTCACCACCATATATCCAAAATTTTGTCTAATACACTAATATGAAAAAGTTAATATTATAAATTCAATTTCAATCTATTTCATCATCTATTACCACTTTAATAGACTACCGTCACTACACATTGATATATTTGCACATTAACTTTATGTGTTTTAATGGCTAACGAAATCCTCTATAGGCAAATAGGTCTAGCAAGGTTTTAAACGACCCTTTTAACAAAAACACAAAGGTTTTAAAAGAGCTACACAATGACATGAGTTAATAGATAGAACATCAATAAATTCTCACTTTTCATTATCATATGTCAAAATTAACACTCGTTCACGCACTAAATAATATTTTACTTAATGCACTGTTTATTTTATTTATTGAGAGTTATTAGTCTTTATAATGAAACAAATTATAAAGAAGAAATTGTATTCATAATTTACAAGAAGTTACTACACACATTAACATACTACCAAATTTGAATCTAGATTATAGCATGAGAGCGGCATTAGTACAAAGTAAACCAACAAGCTAGCTTTTGTGATATTTTTATACTTTGCTCTTTAGATTTATATCTAACTAAGATATGTTTGAAGTTTGGTTAGTGTCACCTCCACATCACAAAGCCTAATTTACGGGTCATAACCGGTCCCAACTTTGGGTGGAGAATCAAATACAACTTTTATATTTTAACCAATGGTGAAGCAAAATCTCAAATTCTCAACGATTAAATAATTTCACTTTTTGAAACCACTTTATCAAAAAGCAATAATCTGATGCAAACTCATTTTCAGTTTTCTTGTCTGAAATTTTCTTCGAAACATTCAGTTAAAGTGAGATGTGAGTGTTTCTTGTTTCTTCTTTTTAATTTCAACCAAACAATATACACCGTTCATAGCGACGACGTTTTAGGATAAAATCATGACATTGATTGATAAATTGATACAAAGGATATACCAAAAAAACAAAGATTATATGCCTAAAAACAGACCCTACGCGTAAGTGCTTTCTTGTTACATGACGTAAAAGTAAAGAAACATGAGTCAAAAAAGACAACGACGTATAACAATTCATACAAAAGAGAATTCAATTTCTAACAACAAAAAGAAACAAAAATTAAAGTAAGGAAATATCTCGAACCAGAAAAAACAATACATTTCTAGATCTTTCTGTTACTTATCCATCATACCATTTATTGAAACGATTGTGATTTTTTTCTCTTCATCTAATCGCAAACGCAAGAAAACAGCGTTTGTATAAGATATACTGACAAAAACATCTGTATCAATGTGAACTTACCTTGAAGAAAACTGATCTTCTTATATTGATTGATCACCATTAGTTTGTCTAGTGGCATCCACAGATATGGAATACGTACAAGCACCAAACTCTTTCCGCGAGATCACCTAGATGTATAAAGACAATACTATTGAGATCATTGCAAAAATATCTTCAAGGAATTTATAAATTTACTAGATAGTTGTCTAACTTACAGTCCTTGTGCTCGTTTAGATCTTTATCGCGGCTGCAACATCTGCAGAAGAGAAGGAGATAGATAGATATATAGATGTTGGTTTCTAGTTGTTTAGGTTCAAGAACAATGTGAAACTGATGTTTAGAGAGAAACTTAACCTTGTTGTTGAGTGGTCTAGTTTCAACTGTTTCTCTATTTCACCAAAATACAGACCAAACAGAGGTGACCTGTTTAACAAAATGTTACTTTAAACAAGAATAGAATACAAAATCTTTGTTGTTGCATCTGTGTATGAGTGAGGGATATCACAAATGAAAGAACATGATACATTTAGAGCATGTACATGAGTTTATTCAGGTGAAATAGTATGGCTATAGGTTAAAATTTTCTCAAGTATTAAAGATCATGATATTCTATAATTTGCTTTTAAAGCAACTCAATGTAAATTTCAATAATGAAAATTCTCAACAACCAAAACCACAAGAGAACATAGAAACAAAGCATATGCGAAGCTTTTTATAGGTATTATTTGTAATCAATCTCTCGCCCAAAGGCAGGAAACAAGACATGTAATAAAATTAAAAGTTAAAATGATGAATTGTATACAGTTGAAATTACCATGATGGGATTGCAGCTGCGGTAAGAGCAGAAGGCAATTTCCAGAGGTGATGAAAACGACTCTCTAGTATTTCTGTTAGATACTCGAGAATCTCTTCAACCTATTCAAGAGGAAACCAAGAAAGTTAGAAACATGGATAGATATAGCAAATGTTATGGTGCATTTTTAAATTTCGATAAGTAGTTGTAAGTTTGTAACTAAGAGAAGTGACCTTTGAATTCAAAGCAATCTCGTTCTCTTTTAAACTTTTAGATCTTTGAAGAAGCAGCTTACATAACTCTTCATATTGTTCTGCTACCGTGACAGATTTGTAAGAAACTGACATGATGCTTTCGATTAAATGAGTCCATCTGCTTGTCACGCATCCTAATAACAATAGCTCCTGCTCTTCAGCAATATCACCACAACAAGGGTTCAATTAAGAGTGACCACTTTTTCTTACAAAACAGCCAAAATGGATACACCTAGCACAAGAATAAGATCAACTTACGATCTTTTCGATGAATATATCATCTTCGTTCTCATCTGAAACACGCAGCCTTCTTAAAACTTCTGCCCACTGAGCTTTTGGTGCAGAAAATATCAAGCTTGCACCTGATACCAATCTCAAAGTTCTCTTACTGAGAAAATAAGATAAACCTTTCGATTGCCAGTTGTTCCATGTTAAAAGTTCAACAGGCCGTTGTCCCAAGCTACGAAAAAAGAATCAACATCAAGTTCATCAAACAAGTAAACACAAGATTATTCTAACATATACTATTTCGTACTTTGAAAGCAAACATACCCCAACAAATTTGTATCCTTGTCTTCTCTCTGTACTTTTGGCTCTATGTTTTTAGTAAGGATCTTTAAACCATTCTCAAGTGCTGACACACACGACACAACAGATTGCCGCTTACAGAGCTTCCCATCGATTATATCTGTTAAACCATCACCTGATTCAACCGCTGCAACAAGAATAGCTTGGAGTTGTTTATCCTTCAATGTTGAGTTATTCATCAAATGCTCTAACACAAACTCTCTCGCCTTTAAAAGAGTATCTGATGATAGATTCTCTAGACCCTGAAATTGCTCCGAACAAAAAGCAATTCAATAAATTAGAATCCACCTTAAGTCTCACTTATGAATTAGCAAAATAGAATAAAAACACAACCTTTGGGAACATTGGGTTCGATTTCATCTCTAATATAGCTTCATCAAGCTCTCTCATAGATTCCCCAAATATATCTGAACTAGTTATGCTTCTTACAACCTATCAATGGAGAACACAAAGCAATGAAGCGGAAGAAAGAGGAGTGAATGTGAGAGTGAGAGTGAGAGTAAGCGAACATTTTCGAAGAAGAGACCCCATTTAAGAGCTTTACTGCAATTCTCAGCATCCCAATGAGCAAGAACACCAGAAGATTGAAACCCAGATGCCAAAATAAGCAAATCCACAAACCCTTTCAATTGCTTGATGAAATCTTCCTTGGAAATTTCTGGGTAATTCCAAACCATTTCTTACTTTTTTTGATTCGATCCGAATGAGAGAAACCCTAATTTACAAAAGCACAATCGATTCGACCGATTGGTGTGCGGCATGATCGTGAATTATCTGTCTTTGGGTTCAATTTTCCCGCGCGTTCGTGCCCTAGAAAGAGACAATTCGGTATTCTGAATAATAAGGTTTTGGTTTTCTAAATAAGAACGTTGTGATGTTTTAATCTAATGCGAACTACACGATGTTTAAACATTTTAAGAGAAAACGGTAAGCTATCTACGTGAACCGAACTGGACCGGACCGGACCGGACCCCGTCTGTATAACTTCTGGGTTGATTATTTATTTGGTTAATGGTTAATTTTAGTTCTGGGTTGATGATTTACAAAACAAGAGTAAAAATTGTTTTAAGTATTTGCATCAATAATTATTTTACAAAATTTTTAATTTCTTAGAACATCACATGTGAACAAAATGGCTTGTCTGTCAATATTCCTATAAAAAATGATCAGAAATTTTGGTTTTATTTGTGTTGTCAGCTGCATTTGTAAATTTTTTTATATAGACTGTTTAGGGAGTAGTTAACATGACATATATGTATGAACTGTAATGTTACAATAATTCTTAATCACATTGTAAATTAGAATATTTCTAATAAATAATGAAATCTTTAAAGCAAATAAGATTTTCTATTTCTATCCATCCCTACATAAACTAGAAAGCCAATCTAGTCGAGTAAGCTCACCCAAGGAGAGAGAGAGCACAGTTAGACAGACACTTAGACCCATAAATCACTAATTTAGAATAAATTAGTCAAGAAATGGTCCAAAATATAATTAACAAATAATTTGCAATGATAACTTCAAAATTTTGAACAGAAAAGTTGAAAATATAATTCATAAGAAGTATCCCGATTGAGTATAGTGTGAATCCAGACTGATCACTATAAATGAGTTGTCGAAATTTAGATTTGGTAAGATAAATCTCTTAAAGTCGCACCATATTAAACAAAGAAGAAAAAAATTTGAACGTGCTACATGTTGCTTAACTGTTACCAAACTGTAATCGACTAAAGAGTCAACAAATTACACATCAGTTTAGCTATTCACAATTTTTTTTTTCTTTTTTTGGTGAATAGTATACAAACGTGCAATATACATATACTAATATTTGTTCACATAAACTACATATATCCGTCTTAATATGTTCCAGAAAGCCAATATGACAAATTCTAACAAACTGTCGACAATTACACATAAGTTTAGCTATTTACATATATAAATATTTGTTCACATCTATTATCCGTCTTAACATGTTCCCAAAAAAAAAGGATATCTAAAAAATTATTGGAACAAGACAAATGCTACTAGATCCCAGCATACTCAATCAGATAATATATTACAACTTGAAGAAAGAAAAAAAGATGTAAGAAAATGGAACATAGATCAAATAGTGTAGATAATATATTACAACTTGAAGAAAGAAAAAAAAAGATGTAAGAATGTGAAACATAGATCAAATAGTTTAGTTTATTTGACCCAAAAATAAATAGAAAGATCAAATAGTTTTAAATTAGATTTTGTATACGAGGATTTATATTGTGACTATCTCACACGACTGCATGTGTGAAAATTAGCCAGAGAACTTTAACAAAAAAAAAAAAAAAATTAGCCAGAGATCGATCTATAAAACTAAAAACCGGGAATTGGGTATTCGATGGATTTTGGTAATTTGACATATGTTGGATATTGAATCCGACAATTGATAAACGAACAGAAACAAAAGAGTTTTTTTCGATGTGTTATAAAGATGCAGGCAGATGAATATGATGATGATGTAGTCTACGAAGTTAATTGGTATCGATTTTCATGGTATAAAATGATATTCTGTCAACATCTTTAGACCGACAATGATGATGGAGAAAATCATATTTACATAAAATAAAATTAAAAAAAAACTTAGGCTACCGAACACAAATCATCATGAAAATAAAGAAAGAGCTATCGGCAAAAGTAATGCTGACTAGTAGTGACTGCAACATATTAAACTTTCATTTTTATTATTATTATTTTTTTTTTTAAAATCTTTAGCAAAAGCCAAAAACCATAAATTTAAACACCAAAAACTAAAATCTAAAAACCAAAAGCTAAAAACTGATTTTACAACTCATTCCATTCATGGCTTAAATGTTGGTTAACATTGTGTGGTAAAATTACGACCTCAGGGCTAGTGATCATATCCTGAGTGTGTATAATATATTGGCTATGAAGACATTTATTCAGACAACGAAAACGGTTGATTATATTAAATTGCATGAGCTGGAAAATGGATGATCCTCACCTTATTTTCTTCAAGTTGGCTATTTCACATCAAGACATGGTTGCCCACTTTCATCCCACTCTAGATTTATTATTTCTCAAAGTGAAATGTGCTGTCGTTCACATTCATCATCAAAATATTTTAATGTATTATTGTATTTGGTCACATGAAAATGATAAGATTTATCTGTGTTGGACAAAGTCAAATAAATATATCATATTCTTACTTTTTAATTTCTGTTAATTTTGTCTCTGCGCTACTGATAAAGTTTAAATCATCTTTACAAAACTAATGACAAGTTGGATTTCAAAAGTTTAATTATTTCACTGTAACATTACCTAAAAACAAGAAAACAGCTGATAAAAAAACATACAAACATCAAATATCTCTAAAGTAATGACATATCTTTAAATGTAAGAAACAAAATTAGTAAATTGGAGGAAATATATCAACAAAAAGTTACATGCGAATATATATCTTTTTTTTTTGAGCAAAGACGAATATATATCTCTAAATATATAATTTTTGTTACTTTTCATTCTAAGTTCAAAATTTTTAATGTCTTTTGTAAAATAAAAACATTAAAAAATTCTCGTATTTTTTTTTTAAAATAAAACGCGTATTTAATTTTACAATGTGTTTATTTAAGTTTTGGTTTGGTTTGAACAAAAATAGTTTCTGTTTTTTTTTTTTTTTGGTGGTGGGTTTGCGAAAAATTATCTTATTAACAAGCATGCTCATTCATGTTGAGTTAAATGAATTATCCGGTACTAAATCTTATAAAAACAATATTTCATATTTTTTTTGGTTATGTTGACTTGCACTTCTACATACTCTATATAAACACATTACCATATTACAGACAGATCGCGAAAACAACTAGTCTTCTTGATCAATCATCATCAACATGGCTAGATCCTTGTTTCTCTCGCTAACCCTCGCTGTCCTCTTCATAGGAATGGTCTCAGCTCGTGACTGGAACATCCTGAACCAGCTCAAAGGAACCACAACCACAACTAAGACGCCTAGCCAAACCAGCGTCACATCTTTGAAAGGACCAAACCTAAACGGATACTGCGAGAGTTGGAGACTCAATGTTGAGCTTCACAACATAAGGGACTTCACGGTGGTGCCACAGGAGTGTGTGTGGTTCGTCCAAAAGTACATGACCTCATCTCAATACGAGGATGACCTAGAGAGAGCCGTTGAGGAAGCCATCCTCTACCTTGGAAAAGCTTGTTGCGGGAAGAGGGAATGCGATGGTATGGATGCTTGGATCTTTGACATTGATGACACTCTTCTCTCCACCATTCCTTACCACAAGAGCAACGGCTGTTTCGGGTAAATAATTTTTTTTACCATATATACATAATACATTAGGTTCGGTTTGGTTTGATAAAAGAATTATTATACGTTTATATTTTAAATAATATTATATTAATTTAATGTTAATAATTTTAATATGTTTGATTCGTATTTACATATTTTGACACTTTTTATTAGGTTTGGATATACAGTATTAATTTTAGTTTTGCGTTGGTATAAAAGCAGTAAAACTTATCTAGATATAAAAAAATTGTTGGTTTGATTCGGTTTTTGATATTCAACTTGATTTTTTAACCCATATAACAAAAAAATAGCTAAATTATTGGGTTCGGTTCGGTTAATTTGGTATAAACTAATGAAATCGATAGTGTTATACAAATAAAAATTGGTTTAAATTTTGGTTCATTTCGGTTTATATCCACCTCTTTCATTTTACTTTTGTGGTTAGCTTTATTTCCGGTTTATAATAACCGGGTTTGAACTGTTACATTGATTTGAATCAGTGGTGAGCAACTCAACACGACCAAGTTCGAGGAATGGCAAAGTTGGGGACAGGCACCAGCTGTTCCATACATGGTGAAGTTGTTCCACGAGATCAGAGAGAGAGGTTTCAAGATCTTTTTGGTATCTTCTCGTAAAGAGTATCTCAGATCCGCCACCGTCGAAAACCTTATCGAAGCCGGTTACCACGGCTGGTCTAACCTCCTTCTCAGGTATATATATTGCCCTATTTAAGTCTTATTTAATAACCGAGTAAAACCACCATTTCACCAAACCAAAACAAAAACTAGATTTTGGAGTTATTCAAGATTTTGGAGTCTTTGTGCAACATGGTTGTGTCTTTAATTTGTTTAGTACGTAGAGTAATTAATGGGGTTGACAAAAAAAAAAGAGAGTGATTAATGAAATGGGTTGAGTTGTCAAATCATATAAACATATAAATAAGAAGTCAATAGGTTTTTATGTCGAAATTAAGGCAAATAATAAAATTCTTTTTCATAATAGATATGACTATATGAGCATAGATTTAACAAACAATTATGTTACATGTCATGGTCCATATTAATTCGAGATTTCTTGTATAATAAAATTGTCAAACCTGAAAATTGCAGGAGTGAAGAAGATGAGAAGAAGAGTGTGAGCCAATACAAAGCAGATGTGAGGTCATGGCTTACGAGTCTTGGATACAGAGTTTGGGGAGTGATGGGTGCACAATGGAACAGCTTCTCAGGTTGTCCAGTTCCCAAGAGAACCTTCAAGCTTCCTAACTCTATCTACTATGTCGCCTGATCAAACAATAAGATATTAAGATCGGAGTTTCGATCGGATTCTTGAGTGTTTTATTTCTGGTTTATATATAACCAATTTAAATGCTTATGATCTATGAGCCATGATCATCTTTGATTTTGTTTGTTTTACCATTTGGGCCTTTGTGAAATTGATTTTGGGCCTTTTTTTTTTTAAAGTAATCTCCTCTCTCTCTACCTGATTGGATTCAAGTGTTGGATTTGGTGAAGTTCACACAAGTAAGACTATAAAGTAGATACATAAAAACTTGAAAGCTACTCTAAGTTATACAAATTCTAAAGAACTAAAAAGAAGAGCAGAAGTTGGAAGCTCAAGCAAATAAATAAATATAATCCCTAACTACACTGAGCTGTCTCCTTCTTCCACCAAATCTTGTTGCTGTCTCTTGAAGCTTTCCTTATGACACAAACCTCAGACCCAATCTCACCCCACAGTTTGGTACAACCTCAGTTTTCTTCACAACAAATTCAAACATCTTCCCCTTATATTACCTATAATCTCTTCAATCATCAAAACACATAGTTACATACATTTTCTCTATCTTTCCTTCTGCTCTGCTTTCGAGCTCAGCTTGCCTTGCCATGGAACCAAGCGCCATGGCCAGCTTCGACGATGAGGTAAAGAGAGAGAACAAAACAAAATCAATACTTGTTTCATTTGGATTCACATTAAAATCTTAAAGTTATGTACTTTTTTGATTGCAGCATCGTCATTCCTCCTTCTCGGCTAAGATCTGCAGAGTTTGTGGTGATGAGGTTAAAGATGGCGACAATGGCAAGACTTTTGTGGCATGCAACGTGTGCGCTTACCCGGTTTGCAAACCTTGCTATGAATATGAGCGTAGCAACGGTAACAAATGTTGCCCTCAATGCAACACTCTTTACAAACGTCACAAAGGTAAACTAAATTAAACCCTGTTTTGATCTTACCAAATCCATACCTAGCTTAACTCTCATATTGGTGAATGTTTTGCTTGAAGGCTCTCCGAAAATCGCAGGAGATGAAGAAGAAAACAATCGTCCTGATGATTCAGATGATGACTTGAATATCAAGAATCGCCAGGATTCTTCCTCCATGAATTTTGCCTATGGATCGGTACTGTATGACTTCGGTTGATGTTTTCTTCTTTTCTTTCCCATTTGGAATCAAGATTCTGAGTATTTTCTGCGCATTGCAGGAAAATGGAGACTACAATAGTAAGCAGCAATGGCGTTCAAATGGCCGGGCCTTCTCTTCCACCGGAAGTGGTATATATAGAAAATATATGTGTGATTTATATATCCCTATAAGAGCAAGTTTTGAGACATGTCTCTGTGTGATTTGATTTGAAGTGTTGGGGAAAGACTTTGAAGCTGAGAGAGATGGCTACACAGATGCAGAGTGGAAAGAACGAGTAGATAAATGGAAAGCCAGGCAAGAGAAGAGAGGTTTAGTGACTAAGGGAGAACAAACAAATGATCAAGACAAAGATGATGATGAAGAAGAAGAATACCTGTAAGAAAAAAAACAATCTGACCATTCTTTAATTTAAAGTAATAAAGACTTGAAAGAGGAAGTAACTGAGTTCTTCTTGGTGTTTACAGAGATGCTGAAGCAAG
>OVBW01002094.1:0-12802 GCA_900406355.1 Erysimum pusillum | reverse complement strand
CTAGTTAGATGAAACCAGGGATCGATCTTCGTCAAATGAAAACATAACTAAAGTGGTATAGATTCATGTGAATTTGATGTATGACCGCAACAATTAATCGAGTGAACCTAAAAACAAAAATGAACATAAGAAAGTATATTTTGATTGAACTTACGGGTCAAGTTTTTGTTGAAAAAATGCCAATGTGGACCATGTGGTATGAGTATACTATATTTAGAATTTTAATCGAGCATAAATACAACATACGTGATTTGATGAGAATGTGATCTAAAAGCAGATTCGTTTATCTAAAGAAGTAAATATTAAATATGTTTGTCTAAGTTATCAACTTGGTATCACCTAAAAAAAAAAAAACTTGGTATCACCTATATATGAAAAATCAAATTTCCAAAGTAGTTGTATTTAGTTTTATTCATGAAAATTTTGTTCTTATATATCAATATATCATCATCTATCTAAAATTTATAAAAATGCATATTCCAAACTTTATAAGCCCATCTTAAATCCTCCAATAAAATTAGTGGAAAACATGAAATGTAGGTTGTCTTAGAATTCGAGAGTTTATTTTATTATGATATCTAGGTACGTCGAGTTCTATATTAATTTCACAATTTGGTATGTAAATGAACAAATTTTAAAAATATGAACCAAATCGACGATGTGGTTGTTAAAACGAGAAATATGAGAAGTTTGGTGGGGACAAAAGGAAGTGAAGTGGGGGCAGCACCGAAGGAGATAAGAAGCTTTTTCGCGGGCGATGATGTTCCCTGTGTTATTACGTAACCACTCATGTCACGCCACGTTATTTTATTACTGTTTTTAAAAAAATTATATTACTGTTTTCTTCTGTGTAGTTCACTTCTTGTTTTTTTCTGATAAAGGGTTCACTTCTTGTTGCTTATAATATTATCATATATTAAAAGAAAACAAGATTCATCTAGCTATTTAAGGACAACAAATAAAAACACTTCATATCATGTCGTACATATATATGGTAAAAATGTGGTTCATATATAATAGTATAGTATTAATTTCAATCTCGCCAGACAAACTATTATGTTATTTAAATTAACTATTGGTGATTTGTTTCTCCATTTTTTTGATTACTTATAAACACTATAAACAAACTGATAAATAATTATCTTTATATATAGTTTTGAAATTATTACAAAGTAAAGCTTTAACAAGAACAGGTGAATCATATGTATATCTATTAATTCGTGTAGACAAAACTGGTAAATTTGATATTAGATTTGTAATCAATCATCACATATAATAAATACTTTATAAGAAAAATGTCTTATCTTTGTTCATGACTGAATCATCTGAAAGTGTTTTTACTTTTATATATGAATATGTACGTCTAATTCCCAATTTACAACTTTTTAAGGTGGATTTAATCTGTAATCGTTTTTAAATAAAACACATTCAAACTATACGTAAATCAACTTGTAAACGTTGATTACTCGAGTTTTTTTTTTTTTTTTTTTTTTTCATGATTGGTTATATTTAATTGCTGAAATAATTTACAAATGTTTCTGAACTTTTTTTCGTGACTACTGAATCAAAACTAGTGTGATCGGTCTTACAAGCTTACCGGTGTATGTTCATATAAACATACTTTATTATTATATCCATCATGACTAGTTAAGATATATACTAATACAAAAGTACAAAACATACTATTTTCTTAAAAGGTTTCAAAAAGAACATGCGTATCAATATCACCAAACGAATCTAATGAATAGTACGACCATCGGATATTATATTGCTATTTGACGATCAGCGGTCAATTAATTAAAGAAGTAGGGATTGTTTAGTTTAATCTAAGCGTAGTGATATTTGATACTTCGAGGAACATCAACGCGGGAGAAGAAACGCAGGATATGAATGTGTAAAACGGTTAAAATTTCAACATTTTTTGTTAAATGGCTAACGCGTTTAAAACAAGTTTATATCAATTCTCGAGTTATTTATGAACTGTCTATTATTGACATATATTAGGACTCCATTTCTTTTTCTATATAATATATATTATCTAGGTCTAATAAAGTCGATCTCTATTGTAGGTATAAGTACATATGTAACCAAGAAATTTGAACTTTGCGATTTAATTTATAATAATCTTGATTTGTATGAACACCAAATCACAAAACGCGACAATTGCAGCCACGACCGTACCGCCTCAAACGGTTAATTAAGTAATTTGTTCAAATATATAACTAAATGGAATTGGTTTATTTGAAAAACGTCTCATTCAATGGTTGGTAGAGATAGTTCTAAAATATCACATTACTTCTTTATCACACAGAGTGTAGAAAGTGAAAACTTATGCAACACTTCAGGTAGAGAGAGAAAGACAGTGATAGCTTAGTTATAATTAAAGACCCCCAAAATCCAAATAGAATCTTCTCTTACTAAAGTATTACAAAAAATATTCACAAAAAAATAAAAAGCAAATTTCCTTTTGCATCACTAGAGCTTTTGTCTGTTTACATTTATGTTCCTATATATATGTGTATATATAAGCCTAGAGAATCCGCCATAATCGGAATACTCGAAGTCTTTAGTGATCTCAACATAAACAAGACAAAACGCTTTTGTCTCTTTCTCTATATCTACGAGGAACGAAGAGAGGATAAAACAAATAGAATATTCTTATAAATCTTGCATATAAGAAGAAGATTCAAGTAAGTTTCTTTCCGTATATAGAACCATGTATACATATGATTTTTGATCTTCGATATGTTACAAAATCGCATATGTATAATCACCAATATTTTCACTTTCGTTCACGAGACCTTAGGTTATTAGAACAAATATGTTCTCATATATTGCATTTTTTTTCTCGGAAACTATGTTAACTTATTTGACGTTTGGAATTTTTTCTATATGTTGTTCATTTTTTTTCTCCTTAAATAACTTTTCATTGAATATAATGGACAAATGGGAAGATTAAAAGATGGAAGTTAAAAGTGATGATAAGTTCATTCAACAACTGTGGAAAGTTAATTAGTATTTTGAAACCATGCATGTAAGTAATTTTGTTTTTGTCAACCAAGTAATTTTGTTTTTCTATTATCATTTTATATGTATATAGTTTGGTTATGAGTAATCAAACGTAACTTTTTTCATAATGAAATGGAACAAATATACTTAGTCATAATNAATATTTATTTATAATTTTTTTTTTTTTTTTTTTTTTTTTTTTTTTTTTTTTTTTGTATACATAGACATACTTGAATACTTGATTTCACATTAGTTCCATGCATATCTTTTTAAGTACCGATGATAAAGTATGTGTTACAAAATTGCCACATTGCAGAAAATCTAAAGATAAAAAGATCGAATGGAGAGTCTCTCACACATTCCTCCCGGTTATCGATTCCATCCGACCGATGAAGAACTCGTTGACTATTATCTCAAGAACAAAGTTGCATTTCCGGGAATGCAAGTTGATGTTATCAAAGATGTTGATCTCTACAAAATCGAGCCATGGGACATCCAAGGTATGTATGCATTCCAATTTCCAACATTCGGTTTCAATTTCATTACTTAAACCATAATATAGACATAAACTACTTTTTGAAAGTCAGATTCTTTTAATTTAAAATAATTTGGTAATTGTTTTTTTGGAAAAATATAGAGTTATGTGGGCGAGGGACAGGAGAAGAGAGAGAATGGTATTTCTTTAGCCACAAGGATAAAAAATATCCAACTGGGACACGAACCAATAGAGCAACGGGCTCTGGATTTTGGAAAGCAACGGGTCGGGACAAGGCCATATACTCGAAGCAAGAGCTTGTTGGGATGAGGAAGACTCTTGTGTTTTACAAAGGTAGGGCTCCGAATGGTCAGAAGTCCGATTGGATAATGCACGAATACCGCCTTGAGACCGATGAAAATGGACCACCTCATGAGGAAGGATGGGTGGTTTGTCGCGCTTTCAAGAAGAAACTAACCACGATGAATTACAACAATCCAAGAACAATGATGGGATCATCGTCAGGCCAAGAATCTAACTGGTTCACACAGCAAATGGACGTGGCTAATGGTAATTACTATCATCTTCCTGATCTAGAAAGTCCAAGAATGTTTCAAGGCTCATCATCATCATCATTATCATCATTACATCAGAATGATCAAGACCCTTATGGTGTCGTACTAAGCACTATTAATGCAAACCCAACCACAATAATGCAACGTCATGATGGTCATGTTAACACCAACGATGATGACCATATGATCATGATGAACACAAGTACTGGTGATCATCATCAATCAGGATTACTAGTCAATGATGATCATAATGATCAAGTGATGGATTGGCAAACGCTTGACAAGTTTGTTGCTTCCCAGCTAATTATGGGCCAAGAAGAGGAAGAAGTTAACAAAGATCCATCAGATAATTCTTCGAATGAAACATTTCATCATCTCTCTGAAGAGCAAGCAACCATGGTTTCGATGAATGCCTCTTCCTCTTCTTCTCCATGCTCCTTCTACTCTTGGGCTCAAAATACACACACGTAAGACCAATCCACACGCCTATATATAATTAATTGAGGCTCATGATGCTTATTGATTACATATCATACATATGTCTTAACGATTACTGATTATTATTTTATGCGAAAATTGTTTATTTATTATGCTGTAACTTTATAGTTTTATGAGATATATAAATATAAACTTTATAATTTTTTTTCTAATGATAAGAGTAACAGGTAAACAGTAGATATAAGCAGAACCAAAGCATAAGCAATTTGACAAAACAGAGTCTATGAGTTTAGGAATACAAAGGGATCACATAAAAGTCATAAACTGATAAACACAAACACTCTAAGAAGACACACGAGACAAGATTTGAGAGACGAGACTGATGAAAGACACCAATCCCTTCTTCAAGCCACTCTCATTATTAGTTTTTCTGCATAATTAGAAACATTGAAAACAGTAAGCAGGCTAAAGAGGCTAATTAATTATTCCCAGAAACAAACACAACAAAACAGCCCCTGAGTCACAAACACACAGTTCCATCATTCTTCTTCTGTTTCAAGCATCTGCACGATCTGAGTCACTCCGTCTGCAATTTCTTTGCGGATCAAACTGTCTGGCATATCGAAGGTCCTTCTTCTCATCGACAATGATTTCCCCTGCGGTTGCGGGTCTACCACATCTAACATTGCTTCCAGCTCATCCACCATTGATCTCTTTGCTCCTCGAACCATTACATCAACTCCCTGATAACAACACACACAAAAGTTCCACGGTTCTTAAACACTCAATACCTTAAAAGTTAAAACCTTTTGAGCTTAGTCTACTTATAAATGTGATATGATGATTTGCGAAAACAAAGGCATTCCCTTTAGGATAAGGGTTCAAAACTGATCCAATTGAAGAGCAGGACTAGAAGTTTTAGAATGTAATTGACCAGATTGAGACTTAAAAGCCATAAATACTCTGAATTTAGAACACCAAGATATACCTCTATGGCATCAACAGTGAGGAGGAGTACAATGATCTTTTCTGAGAATTTCTGGCGCTCCTCTGCATCACGAGAAATCAGGCGACGGTAGCTGAAGTTTTGGAATGAAGCTCTTAGCTCCTTCAGCTTGGTCTTTGCAATAGCTAGATCACGAAGAGCACGCAATGCTTTTGACCGTTGAATCAGATAAGCTCTGAAAGCCCTCTGGATCATCACAGCGGCATATTCAGGCGACATTTGCTTGTTCTTCCCTTTCTTGGCCCTAACTGCCCCATTTCTTCTGGAAAACGCCTTTATAACCACACAACCATTAAAAGAAACAACATAGTAAGTACATCAAGCTTTGCTTAAAAACGACATCCAAAGACATATCTCACTAAGTCTATGTATAAAACTTTATAATCACTCTGTTTTGCTAACCTTATTACCATCACTTAAACTACATAAAGGTTTCAACTTTAGAAGACACCAAACTCAAACATCAGTTCAAGACCATGCCTATCGCTATCATAATCAAACTACTCTTCTTCAACCAACTCTTTATGACAATGACTGAAGCAGAGTTAAAAAAAAGAACAATATTCAATTTACCTTCCTGAGAACAACAGCTTTATGTTCTTCCAATTCATCTTCTTCTTCTTCTTCCTCCTCTTCAATCGCTACAACACGCGTTTTCTCCTTCTTCTTGCTCTTCTTCTCTTTCTTCTCCTTCTCTTCATGTTTCTTTTTCTCGCCTCCAGTAGAAGCCTTGATGATGTAAGTATGCGAAACCTCTCCATTCTCTCTCTCACTCTTCACCTCCGTAATCCAATTGTAACTCTTTTTCTTCTTCTTCTTCTTCTTCTCCTCTTCAGCAGCAGCAATAGCTTTCGCTTTCGCCTTCTCCTTCTTCAAAGCAAGAACCTTTAATCCTTCCTCATCCTCCTTCTTCCCTCCTTTGATCTCCGTCGTCCATTTATACTTCCTCTCTCCCGGACCTTCAATCTCAGCTTCCCATTTGTACTTCTTCTCCGTCAATCCATCCATCTCGGCCTCCACCTTGTACTTCCTCCCCGGTGGTCCTTGAATCTCCGCTTCCCATTTATACTTCCTCTCACCACTTCCCTTAATCTCCTTCGTCAATGTGTACTTCCGGTCACTATCACGGCTCTTAGGACTAACCAATCTATCAAACTTAGATTCCAAATCAGAAACTCGGTCACAAAGATACTTCAACGGATATTCCGGCTCCAATATCCGGCGAATCACCTTGTACTTGCAAGAGGACGGAGATTTCTCAATCTGAACCAGATCCGTCACGGTTTCGAATAGATCGAGTGGACTAGGTGATGAAAAATCGAAGAGATCTTCAACATCGTCGTCGATGAAGGAAGGAAACCCTAATAACAATGATGAAGGTTCAACAATGGAGGTTTCACGGACGATGAGAGGTGAACACGTGTACGGATCGATGAGATCGAGTCTACGGAACCAACTCATTGTGTTTTGTTTAAGTGTTTTTTTGACTCGGGAGTTTGTGGACTCAGCGAATCAGGTCACGAGTTATAAATAAGAGCTTTTGACAGTGTAATAATAAAAGCTCTTTTGGATTGGTAGTGATGATGACTTTGGAATATATCAGCTTTTAATTAGACATTTCATTAAAGAGTTATCAAATTTAAGAAAGAAGAAGAAGACAAGTTCTTGAGTTTAACGATGAGAGATTGACAAAACAAGTAAGAACGGTCAGAAACGGTGGGCCTTAAGGTTAAATTTGACATTTACAAAATTCCGGTTTGGCCATTTCAATGCCATTGCAAATAGCCAAATATATATATATAGAAAATATAATGGGTTTCTGTGAAAAAAAAAAAAATATTAACAATTAAATACTAGCAACGTTTTTCATTAATCGCGTGACAAATTGGTATGAAAATTCTTTATTCGAATTTCGACGTATCAGTTGATTTTGCTATGGCCAACCGGTCCGGTTCGATGAATAGATGAAGCGGATATTGAAGATAACCGAGTATTAAGTGAGTAAAAAACAAAATTGACCCTGAAATGTGTGAATTATTACGTCGACAAGAGAATCTTTCGGTGGGATTACAACCTGGTAAAAGATGGCACGTGGGGCCTAGTTTCTCCCACGTGAGCCACACCAAACAATCTTACGTTTGAATGAGTTTCTACACTATGACAAAAAATGCCTAGACACTCGAAACAAACAAAAAACCATTAATCATATCGAAAGTCAAAAATCTACTGAAAAGTAACATAATAATCATTGTAATTTAACTATTCCCATCATAACCGTAACAAGTAGTTTAATGACAACGACGAAAATATGTTAGCAATTTTAAGTAGGAGTGAGAAAAATGGTTTCCTCGTTCATTTGATCACGAAGGTAACCATAGAAACTAACCATACTCGCAACAAAACCAACTATACCGAAACTAACCAAACCCCTAAACCGCTTCTTCTTCATCTTCTCGGTTTTTCTCCTCGCCATCTTCTCCTCTATTGACCCATCTTGATCTTCATGTAACGATTCAACCAACGAGCGAACCAAACGAGTTTCATCAACATTGACAACACCACCACCACTTTCCAAACTCTGCATGTCAGGTTCGATGATTTGACCCGTCAATTCCTTGAAAGCCTCTTCAAGTTCGGTTAACCTCTTAGCCATGCAACGAAGTTTCAGCATTTCTTCTTCTTCTTCATCGTCCTTAACCGAAGAGATCTCCGCCGCTAAAAGGGTTTGCGTGAAAAGAAACCGGAGTTTGAATTCCCGGGATGCATTAGGATCACCATTGCCGGAACCCAATTCTTCTAGCAAACACTCAAGTTCTTCGAGTTTCTTCTCCAATATTGTGTTTGCTTTCGCCTTCGTCGTCATCCTTTTCTTAAACATTTTATTTTTCTCCCATCTTCGAAAGGTTTTAACTTTTAAACAGTTAAAAATAACTTCACATAGTGGGTAACGACGGTTAATGTGAAATTACACGTATTATATAAATGTCTAAGGCCAAGTTACGTGGCCCTATGAAAATCGTATATACAAACACGTCGGCACTTAGGCCTTGAATGACACTACTTTTTGAAGTTTTTGGTTTTGCAAAATCCATTTTTTTCTAAGCTTTCATGATTTTATAAAAAAATTAATTTCCTAAATTATAAGAAATCCAGATTTTGAAGGATTCTAGTGATTTGTTCTTAAAATCCAAAATTTTCCTAAGCTATTCATGATTTTTGTTTTTTGGACGAAAATACTACAAAACTAAAATTAAATTTTCAATTTTCAATTTTCAAATTCTAAACTCTAAATTTCAAACACTAAACCCTACCCCCAAATACTCTACCCTAAATATAAAATAATCAACTCAAACCAATGATTTAAAATTCCATACCATTGAACAATAATTTGGTATTTGTGGTATTTTTAGAAACAAAACCAAAATGATGGTATCTACATGGGCTTAATCAGATTAAAGAAAATGATGCCAAAAAAAAAAGAAAAAAAAAAACAATTTTAGGTTACCGATCGATTGAGAAGACTTTGAAGATGATAAGATACTTCTGAATGGTCTGGAAGGTTTTCAGAACTGTTTCCAAATTTCAATTTCCCGCTCCTTGTGCTCCCAAATCCAAATGCACAGCCGCCGAATATGAAAGAGAGGACCGCCATAATCGCGTATCCGAAGCAATCCAGAAAGCGTCTTGAATTGAGAGCATGGTTAAGAAACTCGCTGAATAAGGAACCGAAAGAAGCACCAAAGTAGACGATGATGGGAATCCACATGACTGGAGTTTTGGTTCGAAGACTCAGGGAGATCGGCGCCGCAACATTTCCTGCTATGAAGTTTCTGACCAAGATACCGTTAATTTTTTCTTTTTCTGACCAATTATTATATGCATGTATATAATAATTGTGACTAATATATTATATATTTGAAGATAATTTTGGAATTAAAATAAAATTTGGTATTGATATATAAATGAACCAACAAATTATATTTTAAATTTATAGTTTATTTTTTAACAGTTAGTTTTAAATTTGAAATTATAAAGAATCAAATTTTACAGATTTTTTATGCAAATGAGAGAAAAAGAAAGTTCCATGAAAAAAAAAAAAAAAAACGTGAAAGCGAGATATAATGTTGAGATTTGAAATGATCTTGGTTGCTTAAAATTAGGAACATTTATTTAATTGAAAGTTTATCTCACTAAAATTAAAACAAAGTGATGATCGTGAAAATGAATGTGGGAGTTTAAAGAAAAAAAACAGTTGAAAAAAGAACTCCTAATAAAAAGGATATTATTCAAAAGAAAATCAGAAAAAAAAAGATTTTGTTGCAGTTTAAGAAAAAAAAAATGAAAAAATTAGTTTAGAAAATTTGTAAAATTGACACATAAGCAAAAGCTAACGTGTCAATTAGAGAATGCAGCAGTTTCTGTTAAAGTGACTGCTCATTTAGTATATATAGATATCACATATATGATAATTTTTGTTTTTATTTTAATTTATATAAAACTACAATGTCTAACAAAAAATAATATTACCAATCAAACTTTCATTTTAAAAAGTCACAGCAAAAAACTTACATCTTAAAATTCTACAGCAAAAAAACCTACAACTTAAATTCTACAGCAGAAAAACGAAAGCTACAGCCGTAACCAATCAGACCCTATATTTCACGTTACCGATCAATTGAGAAGACTGAAGATGATACTAAGAGCATACACAGTGGTGTATGTGGGTGGGTGTGAGTTAGTGGGAATTTATTAATTAAATAATGTTAGAGGTTAAGTTTAGAATTTAGTTTTAGGAGTTGATTATTGGTAGAACTTGTTTCTAAGTAATATTATAATAATATAATAAAGGAATTCATAAAACATTTTTAAAATTAAAAATTAGATTTAAATTGAAAAAAATAAAAATACTTAACTTTTAAATTGAAAACAAAACAAACTTATAATAAAATTTGATTGGAAAAAAAACAAACATAAAACAAACTTTTAAATTGTTTCTTTCTTGTTGATTTTATGATTTTCATTTTTCAGTTTCTCAATTCATATAATTTTGTGACTTTCTGTAACTTGATTTGTGAAGCAATGGTGATTTAGAAAAACCATTTTTATTCAGTCGTCAACATATATAAGTTGAAAAAAACCAAAAAGGTTTCTAAATACATTTGTACATTCTCTACCTCCCTAAAGAAAAAAAAAATCTCAAAAGTTGTGATTATTGATTATACAAAACCTAAATCTTCATCTTATATAGGTGCCTCATGTGTCTCTGTTGCAGTCTGTGTTGTTGCCGTTGCCTCTGTCATGTAATCTTCTTTAATGTCCTCATCAAACGTGTCTGCAGTTGGTTTCCCTGATTGGTAATGTCTCCATGACCAATCTGCTAAGTTTATGTGTTCATCTCCATAGTTTGCTCTAGCAAAACTACCCCAAAGCTGTACACATCGATCTTCTCATCCACTTTTGATGTATATGCGTATTCTGCATCATACAAATGTTAGAGATAAATAAGAGACCTAATACACTTTAAAACCAAAAAAAGCAATCAAGTAGATAAACACACAAACCAAACACTTATAGCGAGACAAACCAAGCAATCAAGTTACAGAGACTATACATTTGCAATTTTGATAACAAGATGGAAGCTAGATTTACATTACCAGTTCGTTTCTAGATTGATAGGTTGTGGGTTACTGCTTGGCTTCCAAAACAATTGATGAATGCTTCTCTTTCACTGCAAAAACCTCATAAAAACCACAAACATTTTCACTGTTAGTAGAATGAAGTATAAACTCAGATATGAGACAAGAGATTTACGCCTACACCAAATACAAACAAATCGATGAAAATGAAAACTAACTAACATTAACATATCTAATCAAGTACACAATCTAATCCAACTCTCGTAGATTCATCACTCCCCTTAATCTCGCAATTCCACAATTCCATATGACATTAGATCAAACCAGAAATCAAACGAAAATCGCTGAAAATGAAAACTAACTAACATTAACATATCTAATCAAGTAAACAATCTAATTCAACTCTCATACATTCATCACTCCACTTAATCTCGCAATTCCACAGTTCCATAAGACATTAAAACATCAAATCATAATTAAAAGAAAAAATCATTCGTATGAAGAAAGCAATAACGAAGAATCGAGCGAAAATATATAGCTAAACCCACATTTCGATCAGAAACAAAGTAACGTTATTCTCAAATCAATTTGATCAAAAGCTAAAAACCTAAAAAATGATTTGGGAGAAAGCAGATCGAAATAAGGTAAAATCAAAGCAGCGATCAGTAACGAAAAATTACAGAGAATGAAATGAAGATGATTGATTAGTAGTAGCGAAGCTTTGTGGATGATTGGATCAAAAAAGTAAGTAAGAATTCGAAAATTGAGAGATGGAGAAGCAAGTAAGAGACCTGGTTCGGGAGGAATCGGGACGTGAGTGCGCTGAGTTGGAGAAGACGACGCCATTTCGATCAAAGCATGGAAGCAGAGAAGCAGATGAAATCGTCGAGCAGAGACCTAGATCCGATGAGACACGTTGGAGAAGAGGCGATTTCGTCTTTTTTGTTACCGGATTCTAACAAATTCAAAGCAGAGACGGATGAAATCCTCGACCAGAGATCGATTAGATCGCAAAACGTTCAAAAATCGGAGTGAATCGGAGTTCTATTTCTCGGTGTCGCCGTCGGCCTCGAGAGAGATATTGAGACCAAAACCTAGATCCGATTTTTATTTTTCACCCAAATGAAATTCATTTTTCAGTACAAAAAAAAATCGAACCAACCACAAACGGACAGCTGTCCCTCACACCCGAGTGTGTGTTTGCACTCGACTCCCGTCTCCAACGCCACTTTTTCCTTTTATTGGATTTTTTTATTACATACACTCGGGTCACGAGTGTGCCACTGTGGGTGGTCTAAGAAACTTCTGAATGGTGAGGAAGGTTTTGGAAACTGTTTTCAAATTTCAATTTCCCGCTCCTTGTGCTCCCAAATCCAAATGCCCTCCTTTTCAAAATCCCAAATCGACTCATAATTATCCTTTCTCTAAAAAGAACCAAAATTGACTTGGGATTCGTCTTCTGCTTCTCTTGCAACGTTTCAATTTCATTTACCTTCGATCCTAGATTCCAATTTCGTAATCCGGTTCCTGGGTTTCGATTTAGCTTCTCTACTAGCTTTTTTTTTTTGTTTTTGCTAGGGTTTTATTGCTTTTTCCGTCAGTGGACATTTGAGGGAATAAGAAAGGAAGATGCATATAAAAGAGATATGCTTGGAGGGTTTCA
>OVBW01002092.1:559-12130 GCA_900406355.1 Erysimum pusillum | reverse complement strand
AATAAATTGAAAGATTTGAGTAAATATCGTCTTTGATGTAGTTTAGAATTTTCTGTCTTAATTCTAGATTGCATTTTTGTACGTGGTGATACCTAGCTCAAATTGAGTTCTTTAAGTAGGAAGAGGAAAAATCCAGACAGTTTCAACACCTGATCAATAAGGAAAAAATTGATAAAAAAATACATGATGCATAAACTAGTGTTGCATAGGCTGAACCATGTGCATATTGTTGCGGGCTGTAAACATTTTTGGCAATGAGGATAGATTAAATCTAAAAACATCAGAAACCCGTTTGAAAATTTAACCTCATATTCTCGACGAAAGTTGATATACTAATTAAATTCCAATGACAAAAGTGCACAGAAGCAAGCCATCCTTGATCTTTATTGTTTGATCTAAGTGTTAAATAGAACCTTCACATTAATTAGTAACTTTTCTGGTGATTTAATGTTTTGTTCTCCTAGCTAGGCATATAGAAAGATCAGGGCAGCAAGATTTGTTATGGGAAGTTGAAAAAAACAACTGTGGCACTAACTTTGACACTAGATGCTCAAAATGGTATATATAATAGTTATAATTTGGTTTAACCTTAACTGTTAGCCTATCTTTTTCGTACTAAATTCTCAGACGCACGAGCTTTGGTACATATTTGTGTTCTAAATTTTGCATTGCCATATATTTTGAGAAGAAATAATCATATATTTATAACAACTAAACTAAATATCTCTTTATTTTAAGTGAATCTTTAAAAACATATTGGAAATTTCAAATCCAAATTTTTATATTTATGTTTAGTTCGATTCAAATTCAACATACTATAATAAAATATACTAAATTTATTAAAAAAAATCATGCATTGATTAATCATGTATCACTCGGGTCTTAACATAGTTGCTCCTAAACTTGTAAGTACCACAATATGGTGCCTATTAATGTATCAAACACCTTACCAGAAAATCATTTCTCAACCAATTACCTTTAGACTAATGAGAATTTTATACAAAATGAAGGCCAAAATAATATAAATATTATAAGGCCGGGAGCCCTACTTGAGCTCAGAAATATATATTGTATAGCTATTATATATTACAATTCAGATTAACTTAATTACAAGATAATTGAATTATAAAAATACATAAAAGATCATTTTCATATTAATCATAGCAATTTTATTGTTGAATGATCCTTTCAAAGTGTCTTTTGTTGGCTGAAGTAAAATCTAGTCGTTAGTAAAAAATGTCTAAAGCATGGAAACTGAAGTTGCTTCTTCTGCTTCAACTACTTCTCTTGAGTCAACATGAAGTTGATTCAGCCTCTGTGGTTAGCCATCTTCCTGGTTTCGAAGGTCCTCTTCCTTTCCACCTTGAAACTGGGTTTGTTTCCTCTTTTCCTTCCTCTGTTTTTCAATACTATCATCAATAAGTTAATACCTTTTTTTGTTTCTTATGAAAAAGATACATTGGTGTTGGTGAGGGAAAGAAAGTTCAGCTTTTCTACTACTTCATCAAATCAGAGAACAATCCTGAAGAAGACCCTCTTATTATCTGGTTAACCGGAGGACCTGCTTGCACTGCTCTCTCTGCACTTGCTTTCGAGATCGGTGATATATTCAAGAAAAGACTAAAAATATTTGATGACCTTTGATTGATTCTCAAAATCGATTCTTTTTTTTTTTAGCAGGGCCGTTGACTTATAAGACTGAGGGTTACAATGGAGGTTTGCCTTCTCTTGTTTCCACTACATATTCTTGGACAAAGGTGACTTCTTTAAACATTAACCATCACAAAACAGAGTTAGGTTTGTATTGTTTTTTTCCGGTTTTCTCGGTTTTTCAAGATTTGATGATTTATCAGGTGGCTAGTATAATATTCTTGGATCAGCCTGTTGGAACTGGCTTCTCCTACTCAACAACTCCTCTTGCTCATAAGCCTAGTGATACCGGAGAAGCAAAACAGACCTATGAGTTTCTTCAAAAGGTCTTTTTTTTTCCTAGAAAGCATTTTTCAGAGTGTTTGTTGAAATTCTAAAACTATATGTAGCAAAAAATTTCTTTGAGTTATTGGTGTTTCTGTTGTAGTGGCTACTGGAGTATCCAGAGTTTCTGAAATCCTCTCTATGTCGGTGGAGATTCTTATGCCGCAATAGTTGTTCCAGCTATTGTTCAGCAGATCTCAATAGGTTTGTTGTTAACTAATCTTACAATCAATTTCCCTAAAATCAATTTTCTTTGGATTTGGTTTTACCTAGCCACTTTATTATTATAGTCTTACACATTACCTTTATGCAGGAAATGAACATGGCTACAACCCTCAAATAAATCTTAAGGTTCAGCAATATCTTCACGCATATGTTCATCATGACTTTATATATATATAATTTACATGGATCTGATATATGTTGTTTAAAACCATCATTTCTATCAACAGGGTTATATTCTTGGGAACCCTTCAACAGATCATGATACTGATCATGATCATAACTACAGGATTCCATATGCTCATGGAATGGGACTTATCTCTGATGAACTCTATGAGGTATATATAGAGGTCTTATATATTGAGCCTCTTCTCCATGAAAATGAAGTATCTATTTTAATTATTGAAGTCAATTTTTATACTCTTGCTTGTAGGCACTTAAGAGAACCTGCCAAGGAAATTATGTAAATGTGGATCCTACTAATACACAATGCTTGAGATTAATGCAAGACTACCATATGGTAAACACAAGTTTATTATAACACCGTAAATAGCAAAATTATATATTATAAAGGGAATAACAAAAGACTAGTTCTAACACTTTTTTTGGTTGATTATGATGACAGTGCGTTGCAGGGATTTATGAAGCATCAATTTTGATGGCATTGTGTGATTTGGCATCACCGAATCCGTTTTCAGGAGAGTATGTTGAAAGAAGCAATCTTAGGAAACTTGTTCAGTCAGATCTTTCTCTTCCGACTCCTGAATGCTTTGTAAGCAAACAAAAAATATCCATTCATGATTCATCTTGCTTTAGCCCTAAAATGGAAATGTAGTTATTAAACCATAAAGATTAAAATGCAGCTGTATCGGTATTTGCTAGCTATGTATTGGGCTAATGATGAAGATGTACAAAGAGCACTTCATGTGGTGATACCTAGCTCAAATTGAGTTCTTTTAAGTAGGAAGAGAAAAAATGTGTTGACAAAAAAAAATGTGTCTAGATAGTTTCAACACCTGATCAATAAGGTAAAAATTTGATAAAAAAAAAATACATGATGCATAAACTAGTGTTGCACAGGCTGAACCATATGCATGTTGTTGCGGCCTGTAAATTTTTTTTTTGGCAATGAGCATAGATTAAATCCAAAAACATCAGAAACCAATTTGAAAATTTAACTTCATATGCTTGACGAAAGTTGATATTCTAAATTCCAATGACAAAAGTGCACAGAAGCAAGTCATCCTTGATCTCCAATATTGTTTGATCTAAGTGTTGAATAGAAACTTCACATTAATTAGTAAATTTTTCTGGTGTTCAAAGATTTGTTCACCTAGGCGGCTAGGCAGATTGAAAGGTCATGGCAGCAAGATATGTCAAGGCACCAAATCAATGCTACGGGAAGTTGAAAAAGACAACTGTAGCACTAACGACTTTGACACTAGATGCTCAAAATGGTCTAATAGTTAAAAAAAAAAAAAATTAATAGTTAAAATTTAGTTTTACCTTAATGTTTAGCCTAACTTTTTCGCACTAAATGNTTTTGGCAATGAGCATAGATTAAATCCAAAAACATCAGAAACCAATTTGAAAATTTAACTTCATATGCTTGACGAAAGTTGATATTCTAAATTCCAATGACAAAAGTGCACAGAAGCAAGTCATCCTTGATCTCCAATATTGTTTGATCTAAGTGTTGAATAGAAACTTCACATTAATTAGTAAATTTTTCTGGTGTTCAAAGATTTGTTCACCTAGGCGGCTAGGCAGATTGAAAGGTCATGGCAGCAAGATATGTCAAGGCACCAAATCAATGCTACGGGAAGTTGAAAAAGACAACTGTAGCACTAACGACTTTGACACTAGATGCTCAAAATGGTCTAATAGTTAAAAAAAAAAAAAAAATTAATAGTTAAAATTTAGTTTTACCTTAATGTTTAGCCTAACTTTTTCGCACTAAATAAGTGAATGCAGCCTAACTTTTTCGCCTAAATGCTCTAAGGCACGAAGCTTTGGTTCATATTTGTGTTCAAAATTTTGCATGGCCATAAAATTTTCTATTTTGTAAATACATTAAAATTAATCATTACCAAAACAACTATAAATTACTACACCAAAGTCACATTATTCCGAAGTATATTTCTTAATAAAATGGATGATAATGAAGTTCCAAAATCGACTATAAGTTTTTTTGGTAAAAATCGACTATAAGTTTTTATTGCCTCTTATTATATTTATGTTTAGCTCGATTAAAGTTCAACAGGATTATAATAAAATTTACTAAATTTATATAAAAAAAAGAATGTATTTTATTAATTCATATATCACACGGCTCTTAATCTATTATCTATTTTTTATAATGTATTGGATATCCAAATAGTTGTTGAGCAAACATGGTTTAAAATATGACCGTCCAAATAAAGCGCAAAAGATCATAAATGCTACCAANATTGAATCAATACATAGTCTATATAGTAACTAAAATCTAGATTTTATTTTTCATATATGTTGTGATTTGAATTTTTAAAAACGTACATAATTTACTTAATTAGTAAAAAAAAAAGTGAATTTTAATATTTTAATATTTGATTTAAAACACATCCAAAAAATATTTAATATTTTTAAATAAAAAGTAAAGAAACTTTGACAAAAATAAAAATAAAGAACAAAACTATCCAATCAAAAAAAAATCACTTAAAAATGTGAAAAAAATTGCATTGTATCATAAAGATCAGCGGGTTATTGACATTTGAAATCGAAATATTTAAACAAGCTTTTGAATCATAAAGATCAACGGGTCACTATGTCTTTGATTCGTTTAATATCTTTTATAGATCTATATTTACGTTTCAAGCAAACTTTTTAATCGTGAATTATAAAATTTATAAATTTAACATTTGTCCCGTGGTGTACCGCGGGTTAAGACCTAGTGGTTTATTGTTTTGGATACAAAAAAAAAGGTTACACAGAGACAGGGAGAATCTTATTTTGAACTTTTAATCGGTTAACTCAATACCAAACGGATAACACACTAATTCAGTGAGTTTCTTTAACCGGAAACGATCCTTTTTAAAGACTCTTTTGTTGCCTGAAATGAAATCCAGTCGTTGACCAAAAATGTCTAAAGCATGGAAACTGAAGTTGCTTCTTCTACTTCAACTACTTCTCTTGAGTCAACATGAAGTTGATTCAGCCTCTGTGGTTACCCATCTTCCTGGTTTCGAAGGTCCTCTACCATTTCACCTTGAAACTGGGTTTGTTTTCTCTTTCTTCCTCTGCTTTTCAATATTCATTACTATCATCGATAAGTTAAAATCTTTTTTTTCTTATGAAAAAAAGATACATTGGTGTTGGTGAGGAAGAGAAAGTGAAGCTTTTCTACTACTTCGTTAAATCAGAGAACAATCCTAAAGAAGATCCTCTTATTATCTGGTTAACCGGAGGACCTGCTTGCACTGCTCTCTCTGCACTTGCTTTCGAGATCGGTGAGTTTCAATAAAAGAACTAAACAGGTTTTAGTGATCTTTGAATGATTCTAAATCGATTATTTGTTTTTTTTTTTTTTTTTGTAGGGCCGTTGACTTATAAGACTGAGGGTTACAATGGAGGTTTGCCTTCTCTTGTCTCCACTACATATTCTTGGACAAAGGTGAATTCTTTAAACATTAACCATCACAAGAAAGAGATAGGCTTGTGTTGTTTTTTTTTTTTCCGGTTTTATCGGTTTTTTTTCAGGATTTGATGGTTTAATTCTCAGGTAGCTAGCATAATATTCTTGGATCAGCCTGTTGGAACTGGCTTCTCCTACTCAACAAGTCCTCTTACTCATAAGCCTAGTGACACAGGAGAAGTAAAACAGACCTATGAGTTTCTTCGAAAGGTCTTGTTTTCGCGAAAGTATTTTCAGAGTGTTTGTAAAAATATATGTAGCAAATAATCTTCTTTGAGTTATTGGTGTTGCAGTGGCTAGTGGATAATCCAGAGTTTATCTCAAATCCTCTCTATGTCGGCANGTCTTGTTTTCGCGAAAGTATTTTCAGAGTGTTTGTAAAAATATATGTAGCATATAATCTTCTTTGAGTTATTGGTGTTGCAGTGGCTAGTGGATAATCCAGAGTTTATCTCAAATCCTCTCTATGTCGGCAGAGATTCTTATGCCGGTATAGTTGTTCCGGCCATTGTTCAAGAGATCTCAATAGGTATAGTTGTTTTCCTAAATCCAATTTCTCAGCAGGATTTGTTTTTTTCACTTAAGCACTTTATTACCGTTATGCAGGAAATGAACATGGATACAACCCTCTACTTAATCTTAAGGTTCATGAATATTTTCAGTCATGTTCATTATGCGTTGATGATGGATATATATCTGGTTTGAAACCATCATTTTTATCATCAGGGTTATATTCTTGGGAACCCTGGAACAAATCTTGATACTGATGGAAACTACAAGATTCCATATGCTTATGGAATGGGACTTATCTCCAACGAACTCTTTGAGGTATATGGAGGACTTATCTCGGGCCTCTTCTTTAGAATAATGAAGTAATTTGTTTTACTAAAGTCACATTTTAAACTCTTGTTTGTAGTCACTTAAGAGAACCTGCCAAGGAAATTATTTAAATGTGGATCCTACTAATACACAATGCTTGAAATTTATGGAAGACTACGATAAGGTAAACACAAGTTTATTGTAAATATATACTATATTATAAGGGGAATAACAAAAGACTAGTTCTGATACTTCTTTTTGGTTGATGATGATGACAGTGTGTTTCAAGGATATATGAAGGATCAATTTTGTTACCATCGTGTGATTTGGCATCACCGAATCCGATTTCAGGAGAGTATGTTGAAAGAAGCAATCTTAGGAAACTTGTTCAGTCAGATCTTTCTCTTCCGACTCCTGAATGCTATGTAAGCAAACAAAAAAAGATCCATTCCTCTTGCTTCCCTAATTAATATGAAAATGTAGTTATTAAACCATAGAGATTAAATGCAGATGTATCGGTATTTGCTGGCTGTGTCTTGGGCTAATGATGAAGATGTACGCAGAGCACTTCATGTGGTGAAAGTATGTCCTATTACATAACATACATACACATGCCATAATCTGTTACGTGTTTATAAAGTAACTAAAGTGAAATCTGCAGGGAAGTATTGAGAAATGGGTTAGATGCAATTGGGATTTGCCTTATGAGAGAGATATAAAAAGCAGTGTACCGTACCACAGAAACAATAGCATCAAAGGGGATTATAGGTCATTGGTTTATAGCGGTGATCACGACTTCATGGTGCCTTTTCTTGGAACTGAAGCTTGGATTAAGTCTCTAAACTACTCAATAACTGATGATTGGAGGCCTTGGTTTGTTAACAATCAAGTTATTGGATATACGAGGACTTATGCCAACAATATGACATTTGCCACTATCAAAGTAAGTTACTATTGGTTTTGAGTTATTTTTTGTAGTTACATTTTAGAGTTGAAAATGATTTTTCTTGATACAATTTTGTAGGGAGGAGGGCACACGGCAGAGTATAAACCGGATGAAAGCTTCATGTTGTTCCAAAAGTGGATAAGTGGCCAACCTCTCTAACATCTAACCGGAGAGGTGTTATCAACCGACCAAAGGGTATTTCGGTTGATTATACATTAGTGGCCAATACTCCAAATATTAATGAGAAAAATGTCAAAGAAAGTCTCGGATAAAAGACTTTTGCTAGTTCTTTTTTTTACTTTATGTTTTAATCGGTAACTTTTGTTGATTTCTTAACAATTACTTTTTGTTGAATTTGACAAATAAGTCATGTTGTTAAATTGACTGATAAAACAAATTATCAAGATTAAATTTCCATTGGATTCTCTGTTAAACCATAAAAATATCTTAGCTTGGTTGGTAATGCAACAATGAATCTATGATAAAGAATTCAAATCTCATTTTTTCGTTTTATTTTTTAACTAAAACGAATATGTGTTGGGCCTTTTTTTTTTAAATTATTAGAAATGCCCTCCTTGAAATACCACTTTTCAAAAATGTCCGCACCCAAATGCACTCCTTGGAGAATCTTTGTTTTTTACCGTTTTACCCTTATTTGAAAAATATTCAGAGGTTTATCCTCTGAATAGACCTCCTCATGTGGACTTCTTTAAACAGCTAGGAAGTCCTCAGATACAAACGCCTCATCTAGTAACCCATTCATCTACAAAATAGCAAAAAAAAAACGAAGAAAAAGAATAGGAAATTCAAAGACAATCAACGATGACTCTATACTCCAAAAATTAGATCGGAAAATGAAAAACCCAACCAACGATGCTTCATACTCAGAGAACGATATCAAACCAAGCCTAAGAGATGATCATCAGACAAGAGAAAAACAAAATATGATACTAACATAGATTTAGAGAAAAAATCAAAAACTAGTTTCAGACAGCCATAGAGATAATACGAACACAGCTTGCACTACAACAAACAAGAGAGATGATCGGAAATTCAAAGACACAATCAACGATTGACTCTATACTCCAAAAACATGATCAGAAATTCAAAAACCCAACCAACAATGCTTCATACTCAGAGAGCAAAGTCAAGCCAAGCCTCATCAGACAAGAGAAAAAAACAAACCACTACATAATTAACAAAAAAATGTTTTTAACAATTTTAAAATGTACAAAAATGATCTAATTATACATTTCAAAGTGTAAATATCTATTACTTTGAATTAGATATTACCAAATCGGTGGATCTATTCAAAAACACCTTATGAAAATACTATGGCTATGAATGAATGATGTTTTCAAATTCATTTTTTTTTTTTTTTGGTTTTTAGATTTTTGTTTTAGATTTTGCAATTAGATTTTTGTTTCAAAATCCAAAAAAATGGTTTTTGGTTTTTGAGTAAAATAATATAGATATAAAAACTAGATTTCCTAAATTATAGGACAACTAAAAATCTAAAATCTTGAATGAGAGATAATAAGCAAAAAAAATTTCTAAATTGTAGGTAAACAAAAATAATAAAATCTTGATGGGTAAAAAAATGAGTTTTTGAGAATGAAAAACCAAAATCACTCCAAAATCTACAAAACATTCAAGGCCTATATGTATACAAATTACAGATTATGTGCAATTTCTAACTTCTTAAAAGTTCAAAGTTTCAAGGGTTAGTATTTAGAGACCGGAGGCGTATTTGATTAGAAAAAAATTGTGATAAAATGTCAAAAGGTAAAAAAAAAATGGCATTATCATCGTATAAAGACTTAAAAGATATTACTTCATCCAAATTAGAGCTCATCCAAAATTTATCAATTTATACAAACTACAAATAGTTTTTTATTTTATTTTATGAAACTGTAGTCAAGGAGTACTAATAAAAGTTTGATAACATCTTAAAAAAAATTTTATATATCAAAAACTCCACAATGCTACATGAAAAGAATTATAATGGAAAATAATATCACATCATTTAAAATAATAATAAAAAAATCATACTTTAGCATCTATAAAGAAAAAAATTAAATCCAAAAATATGTAGGAAAGAGATGGTTATGATATCAAGCTATCATAATCCTAATTTTTTTAATCTTATGTTTACTAATTTAAATTTCTAATTGAAAATTTTCAATGAATTTTATAAAATAAAATGAACATAATATTTATTACTTAACAACACAAATGTTATGGGATTGGACCATGAATTTAGCGTTTATGAGAGAAGGTATCACACTGTATTTGATTTTCAAAACATAAAAACCTTTGATAGGACTTGGAACTGCAGTAGCGTAAAAAAGAAACATATGTTTGTTTTTCTTATGATATATTGACGCTAATAAGAAAAATAAAATAGTTATAAATATGAATTGTAAGGATGTTATGTTAATGAAATACATACACTTCAAATAATGTACTATCAAATTCAAACCAGTGTAAATTGTTACATGTATTTTTTTTTTGTAGACTACATATATAGAACTAGATTGAATATAATATATATGTTATATTATGTAATTTTCTAATATANAATGTACTATCAAATTCAAACCAGTGTAAATTGTTACATGTATTTTTTTTTTTGTAGACTACATATATAGAACTAGATTGAATATAATATATATGTTATATTATGTAATTTTCTAATATATTTTTTACTAAAATATGAAATTATGATTTTCTCTTTATTTTATGTTATTTTTAATGCTATACAACTATATCTAAAAGAATTGTAAAACAAATTTCAGTTAATTGGTAATTATTTTAACAAAATTGTTAGTTTATAACTATAAGTAGTTATGGATGTATGTTTTAATATAAATCATATGAGATATTAATTAGAGAAATTGGTATTTTTGCATAAGGACATGGCTGAAAGGGTATTTTTGCAAATCTCCCTATTAATTACAATATCTTTTTAACGTTAAATTATTCTTCAAACCATATTTTGGCCTATTTTTAGTTAAGTTTAGAAAAAACAAAAAAAAAACTACATTTTTGATTATTACATGTCATTTCTAAGCAACTCTTATACTTGAAACACTTACATTAAATATTATTTTATTATAAATGAATATTTTTTTAGCATATTCTCATATTTCAATAGTTTTTATCACATTCATATAATTTCATTCATATAAGAATAAGAAGAACAATATATTTAGAAATACATGAAAAAGTAATTGAAACTTAATAAATTAAATTAATTAATTTACAAATTTGTTTATAGAACTTCAAATTTTGTTTTCTTACCATTTTTTTTTACTTTTTATACAAGTTAGAAAATTTTTAATTTTAATCATAAGACGCTGACAAAAATTTAAAGCCTCTAAATCTAAACCGGAATGTTGACAGAGACTAGGGGAACTTCCAAATAATACTTCAACAACTGATTAGCAAAGAAGTTATACAAAACAAACCAACGATAATGGAGATGTTATCAACCAAAGAATTCATGGTACCACACCAACAGAAAAACCAAAGACTAATAAAACATTTTATCTCTAAAACTTTTTTTTCGACTAATGAAATTTTTGACTTTTTTACTCGATTAACAATGGACTTTCCTATATGTTCAGCCCATTGGCCCAATAATAAGCCCATCTGCTTTTACTTATATAAAATATCTACAGGCACCGACTCGTCTCCGGCACGGCGAGTTTAACCTTGCGATTCTCACCGTCGTCGCGACGGAACGATCATCATGAAGCTCTCTTTCTCTCTCCCTTCCAAATCTAAACCCAAAGTCACAGCGAACGCCGACGGGAACAAATCCATTGATGACGGCGGCAATAGTAAAGAGTTCGTCACGGAATTCGATCCTTCGAAAACCCTAGCTAATTCAATCCCCAAATACGTTATTCCTCCGATTGAGAATACATGGAAACCT
>OVBW01002090.1:11032-22280 GCA_900406355.1 Erysimum pusillum | reverse complement strand
ATTAAAAAGTAGACAAATTTTGTAGGTCAGTTCACGGTTTTTGGGTTAAGAAATAAGTAACCACATCCATTTATATCATTAACAAAATTGATGGATAATCATACAGTATATAGAGAGTAGTATGTTTTGTTGACAAATTAAGGTTGTTGATAGAAAAAGAGATGAGGCACGCTGCAAAATCCTAGTGCTTAGTGCAGCCATTCAGATAAAACGTCAAAGATATGTTCTTTCATTGAATCTCTGTTACTCGCACTCAGGGTGATTACGGTCACTCCCGGTTGGTTCTTCAATCTTGCGACTGCTGACATGAATATGAACTTTGTTAAGGAAATAGATAGCTAACAAAATGCAGCCTGCCATCAGCTTGATATGCGAGAAATATGCTAAAGATAGAGTGACTGCTATTCCCAATCGGTAAGTCTGAAAATTCTGCCCTTGGGTAAACATTTAAACTAAAACGTCTATCAAGTGAACAAGTAAGCATGACTAACAGAGGAGGGTGACACCAAGTGACACAGGAGGCCAATACAAGAGTCCATCAGAACTGGACCATAAAAACGATGGACTACTCATTGGCTGGCGGCAAGAGTGGGAAAACTCCAAACAGTATTATAGATGTGAAGGCAATTTCAGAATTTTCAATCCAAGCAGCACAGTCACCATTGGCATCAGGATTGGTGACAAATACAGGCTGAAAACGAATCTAGCTAAGAGATGACACCCAGATGATTCCTTGTTATGTTTGGTTCCAAGAAAAAGAAAGATAAGAGGATTACCTCCAGGAAGATCTCGACCAAATTTTGGGCTAGGAATGGAAGCAAGAAGAGGAATGTTGGATTCCAAAACCTTGAGGACAGCCGGAAAGAAGGATGGACTAAACATCTCCATCTTGCCAACTTCATCAATGATGAAAAGATGGGTGTCGTTCTTGATCTTGAAAACCAATGCTAAACCAGTAAGTATGCTTTATCGAAACAATTATACCAGTCAAGGAAATGGGGTGACAGAACCTGTAGCTCAGGCAATGCTATAGACTCAAAGGATGCAATGTCCACTTTGTACTTGCCAACACTAGGCCATGTCATCGATTCTTGACTGCCAACAACAGAGAAGTAGGCTAATTGTGAGAGGAACCTAGAAAGAGTTAAGGCTGAAGGAGAAGGAGGATGGACCTTGAAACAGTAGAAGAAGCAAGCAAACTTGTGCGGCCATCCAAAGTGACCACTTGAAAACCAGCCCTTTGTCCTCGTTCCCTCATCTCTTCTGGGAGTCAAATAAATATCAAAAAGAAGAAGACTTGGTTGGTAATTGCTGTCAAGAAAGAGGAGGAGGACCTTACGAGTGTAGAAACCCTGGATCTTTAAGTTGGGTTTGGAAAGCCTCATCATATCGCNTCCCTCATCTCTTCTGGGAGTCAAATAAATATCAAAAAGAAGAAGACTTGGTAATTGCTGTCAAGAAAGAGGAGGAGGACCTTACGAGTGTAGAAACCCTGGATCTTTAAGTTGGGTTTGGAAAGCCTCATCATATCGAACACTCTCATGATCAGTGTGGTTTTTCCTACACCCTGCAAAAAACCCACCAAATCGAATTGGAAGAGTTCTTGAATCGTGTTCATAGAGAAATACAGAGGAGATAGGGTCATCGAATCTTATCCAAAGAGAAGAGAAACTCGAAAAGGCGATGAGAGGAAGGGAGAAGGAGAAGCTCACAGGAGGGCCGGTGGCAGCCATTTTTGTAGTGGTTAAGATCCAAATCCAACAAACATTGCTTACAAATATTGCTTACGCTGAANCGAAAAGGCGATGAGAGGAAGGGAGAAGGAGAAGCTCACAGGAGGGCCGGTGACAAGAAGGCATTTTCCGGTGGCAGCCATTTTTGTAGTGGTTAAGATCCAAATCCAACAAACATTGCTTACAAATATTGCTTACGCTGAACCGGAGGATCTAGTGCCTAAACCTGGGCTTCCTCACTCTATGTAATATGTATGGGCCTCCATTAGAATATTGGGCCTTTATAATTGGCTCAGACTTAATCTAGTTTTTGATTAAAGAGGTTTTCGTCTTCCGGGTCAGGGCTAGAGATGTTTAAACGGGCTCAGTATCCGCGGGCCTAAACGGGTCCGTTATAACATTTACAGCCCGTGGCCCGTTTAACACCATAATAAAATAAAAATAAAAATTAAACGGGTCCGCCCGTTTAGACCCGTGGGTGTAACGGGTATGCCCAAAATTAAACGGGCTACCCGTTTATATCTCAAAATTGGGCCTTTAGAATGGGCTCAAACTTAATCTAGTTTTTGATTAAAGAGGTTTTCGTCTTCCGGGTCAGGGCCTTGACCTGAATTTTCTCATTTTCGACGACGAACGAAAACCGTCGAGGTCGAGGTCGAGAGAGAAGACCTTGGCGTAGAGCAAGCAGGTCATGTACGGATCAAGAGGGTACGTATTCTTACATTTCGATCGCGATCTTTCGATTCATTTTGATTGGTACTATTAATCGATATATATTTTTATTGGAAAATCTTGTGTTCGATTTCGAATTTAGAGGGTTGGTGTATAGGAAGATGATCTGGAATCGATTCTTGTTAGAGTGCCATTGCTCGTTTAGGTAGATGACAGGGAAGTGTGGGTTGGGTCTGGTTATATTAACTGGTTGAGTTGGGGGATCTTTTTCCGGGTTTCTTGTTTGATAATTGAAGGGCCATGTTTGGGAGCGGGGGGTACGAGGTGGGATCAAAGAGACAAAGAATGATGCAATCAAATCCCTACTTGGCAGTTGGCAGTGGAGCTTCCAGCTTTCCACCTTTTGGATATGCCGCTGCATTCCCAGTCGTCCGCCTCAGGGGTCTTCCCTTCAACTGCGCTGACATTGACATCTTCAAGTTCTTTGCCGGCCTCGACATTGTCGATGTTTTGCTCGTCAGCAAAAACGGTAAATTCTCTGGAGAGGCCTTTGTGGTCTTTGCCGGCCCTATGCAAGTGGAGATTGCATTACAGAGGGACAGACAGAATATGGGGAGGAGATACGTCGAAGTTTTCCGGTGCTATAAGCAGGATTACTACAATGCCGTGGCTGCTGAGGAGGGAGCTTATGAGTATGAGGTCCGTGTTAGCCCACCTCCCGCCGGGCCATCCAGAGCAAAGAGGTTTACTGAGAAAGAGAAGCTTGAGTACTCAGAGGTTTTGAAGATGCGAGGCCTCCCTTACTCGGTGAACAAGCCTCAAATCATAGAGTTTTTCAGCGGGTACAAGGTTATTGAAGGACGGGTACAGGTTGTGTGTCGACCTGATGGGAAGGCCACGGGAGAGGCATTTGTAGAGTTTGAGACGGTGGATGAGGCGAGGAGGGCAATGGCTAAGGACAAAATGTCGATTGGGTCAAGGTATGTGGAGTTGTTTCCAACTACACGTGAAGAGGTTCGAAGGGCTGAGTCCAGGTCTAGGCAATGACTCTGTCCTTCACTATGTATCATTATATATCCTTTGGACTAATTTTGTTAGGTTAAACCCAAAATGTTCATCATTGGAATAATATATAGGAATGTAAGACATGTCTGGTTCACTTTCTGCCTTGGGATCCTGATTCATTTCCAGTTACTGTTTTAAAAGAAATTTAGTGACATTATTCGAATAACTATGCAGCTTGAATTGATTTTAGCAAAAGATTGTATAACTTTTCAACTCATATATCCGCCTATCAAACTAGGTCCATAGAAATATTAAAAACCTATTGAGGCCCGTAACTATTGTATTGACAATTCGATATTCAATTTGAATTCGCATTCCGGAAACCTAATTTGCACATAAATAAACTGAAATCAATTAATAATGATAGCCGTTGAAAAATAAAAGTTTAACGAAAGGAAATACANCCTATCAAACTAGGTCCATAGAAATATTAAAAACCTATTGAGGCCCGTAACTGTATTGACAATTCGATATTCAATTTGAATTCGCATTCCGAAACCTAATTTGCATTATAATAAACTGAAATCAATTAACAATGATAGCCGTTGAAAAATAAAAGTTTAACGAAAGGAAATAATGGGCTCGATTTGCACAAAGTTCAAAGGTAAGGTATGGCTTCAAGATCTGGGCTTGTGCAGACGAGGCCGGTTGCAGAAGAGCCGGCCATTGGCTCTCACGAGTGCAGCGACAGCTACACTGATGCCCGCCCACACCAATGAGAAAAACAAGTGCTTGTAACCACGCCCAACTGCAGCCAAACACACACACTATCTCTGTAAGCCTTCAATGGCCGTATTATTCCTACACCAACTTAAGGGGACCAAGCTTACCTTGTTTTGCAGACATTGTTGCAAACCATAAACTGATCAGAACCACAATCAATGCCACTGGAAATTTCTGAGAAATGAGAGGTATTTTGATATGAGATCATTATATCCTAAGGAACTGGCCTTGTGTAATATACTAGGTGATGATTGCTTACGGCTACAGCCTGAAGACCTCCCTTTCGAGGCACAGGAGCCATGTCTCGGCTCACAGCAACTATATAGTGTCCTTGCACAAGATCAATCACATCCTTTGTATGGAACCAAGAAGATGATAAATAGTCAGTAGAGGTTGACGTACCAAGTATTCCCAAACCAGGTAGTTGAGCCACTAACCTGCTTAGTCCCATCAGCAAAATTGTTCAGGTAGTAGCGTGCGAGGGCATTGCAGCCATCTTTAAGGACTCCTTGGACAGTCCTTTGACCATACCTACAATTAAACAAGTTTGAGGAAGGCATATGGAAACACTCTTCTCTTGGGAATAGATGTACTTGGTCCAAGAACGTACCTGACGAAATCTCCTTTAAGTGCAGGCGTGCCGGAGTACTGAATGCTAATGTCATCACCGTGATTAGCCCACACTGGAGGCAACATAAGCACCAGATATAATTGAGTTTGGAACTGCATATCTAAGAAATTTATTTACTAGTGCAAAACCACATCTCCTAGAAAGGAGAAGAAACTACCGACATATCTTATAGCATTCGTCAAAATTTCGATGCGAGCTTATTGCTTCTTCGGCGCCAAAAACACCAATCCGTTTGAGTTGAAGTTCCAACATCTTTCGGCCTATCATGCTCTGCATTTTGGCAGGAGGATGAGCACAGAGTAAAGGCAAAGAGAGCCTAAGAATTGTATACTAATACTAGCCTGGGTGACATTTGTACGGTCTAAGCAATCTATGCAGTTTGTTCGAACAATACCAAGCTGCTCCTTCATTTTCTCACCCTTTTCATTCAACAAAAAGTACCTGTGTAATTTAACGTGTAGTAAGTTATGGAATTCAAGTTAAGATGCCAGGAGATGTACAAGGAAATTAGTACCCGTTTTTCTCGAGGAAATCCTCCATCTGCTCATACAGAATTGCTAAGCGCTCAAAGTGAATATGTCCACAGATGTGATGGAAATCAAAGTGCAGGTATCTAGAGGATCAGGTGTATCCTTGAGTGAGTCAGTTGAAAGTAATATTCCTTGAGTAGCAAGGATGTTAGAAGAACGCATAGCTACCTTACATCATCGCCAGTGATGTGCTGCATAGAACCTGCAAACTTCTCGCTTAAGCGCCCCTCACCTCCATGCTGATTACAGAAGAAGCAATTCAGGAACAAGAATTTTGAACTACAATCTCTGCATTTCACTTATTTTTACTGATCGGAATATATAAAGTGAGGGTCAAGAACAGCAAACAGGAGCTGTCGAGAAGATAATTCAGGTCTATTCAAAATGATATACACCTTATTGACAAGATCAACCGCCAGAACTGATCCATATTTTTTCCTTAGGTCCAGAAAGTGACGCTCAGCTATCCTCGCCTGTAATGGAGGTTACTTAAAAACTATAAAGGGGAAATGGCTAGTTACAAATCATACTCACAGCTTCTTCAGGTCGGACAATCTCAAACTTGGGCTTGTAGGTCAGATCTACAATTTGCTCCCACATAAAAGGCATGGATCCTCTAACCTGCAAAATGTCAAACAATATGAACGAATGCATCTATAAAATGTCAAAAAAAAAGATGAAGAAAAACCAAAGTATGTGATGTGAACTAATGCATCTATAAAATGACCAAAGATTTGTAGGGCCTGCAAACATGTAACAATGTTACCTGAACAAAAGATGATGTGTATCCGTTCATGCGTACAATTTGCTCAGTCTCCACGAAATTAGCAACATACCCATCAGCGTCAGCTCCTCGTCGCCACATGCGCGTACCTTGCAAACGTAAAATAGAGCTACTTGAAAATAAAGTGTCAACATGTAAAAAATAACCTAGGGAGAGAAATGCATACCATTTCTTCTAGTGCACCTCCTAGCAATCAGAGTAATGTCAACGATGTCTCTTCCAATGGCTGTTTGGAAACTATGGAAACGTGATGCAGGGTCAAGGAAAAAGATTTGAATAATAAAAACCATAACCATGCAGTCAATGGAGAGGGAGTGGAATAACTGATAGAAAAAGGATATTCCCTTGAACTACTGGAAGCAAGAACTGATCAAGCTACAAAATTAAAACAACNCCAAATTAAGGTTATACATATACAGAAAACAGAGAGGTGAAAGAGTTCACTAACCTTATTATCGNGAAATTAAGGTTATATACATATACAGAAAACAGAGAGGTGAAAGAGTTCACTAACCTTATTATCGATTAGAACTTCTAACATATAATTGTTCCAAAGAAATCTAGGCTCAGCCTGCCATGGAAATGCAAAAGGTAAATTTTCAGGCCATCCACAAACAAGCAACAAGGACTAGGAACAAGCGTTCTGTAAATAGTATAAAAAGGGGCGTATATATATGGACACCTGTCTCCACAGAGGAAGCGAGTTAGACTCATCGCCCAANCAGTCCATCCACAAACAAGCAACAAGGACTAGGAACAAGCGTTCCGTAAATAGTATAAAAAGGGGCGTATATATGGACACCTGTCTCCACAGAGGAAGCGAGTTAGACTCATCGCCCAAATCATGCAAGCGCTGTGCACTAAAACAACAACACATATGATCAAACTAAAGACACACACATGATTAGCAAAACCTGAACTGTACGTTTTTCTCTTCTTTCAGTGTAGCAATTCCAGAGTGTACCTGAGAGTCAAGTTCATTTCATATGAGAAGTAGAGACCAGTTGTCCTCTCTGCGAGACTCAGCAGCCTAGAGAAGTCAGTCTCCATCCTTTTCTGCGAAAAGCGGTACAATCATGAGTGTTGAGCTGATCCACTGTTGCTTGCTGCTCATAAATATGCTACAAGGGGAAAATGGAACACGCAGTCACCTGTTCTTCAGGCGAGTTTTTAAGTGAATGATCACAAGGAAGAACCTTGAGAGAATTAATTTTGAATATAGGATGGCCCAGAAACGAGCCAACAGATTCGCTCTCTGTCACAACCACCAAGTAGGATCCTGAAATAAAATAAGAAAATTGCTAATTAATGGTTCAAAAATGAATTGAAGCATATATACGAATGAATGATTGGTCGATAGGATCATTGAACATTCACCTTCCAGGAGCTTCAGCATCCCAACCACACNTACGAATGAATAATTGGTGGATAGGATCATTGAACATTCACCTTCCAGGAGCTTCAGCATCCCAACCACACCGTAAATGGAACGGATTTTAGGGACACGCAAAGAGTTGCATTCTGCTACTTGATCTGACGTACATAGGCAAGAGGGTCCGTATATGAGAGAGAGAGCAAAGAATCCAAATATTGGCAAGACAAGTGCATAACAGAAANCCGTAAATGGAACGGATTTTAGGGACACGCAAAGAGTTGCATTCTGCTACTTGATCTGACGTACATAGGCAAGAGGGTCCGTATATGAGAGAGAGCAAAGAATCCAAATATTGGCAAGACAAGTGCATAACAGAAAACCCACCAATGAGCTTCATGGAGCCGTCAAGACGACTAATGTCCAAACATGAAGCCGCGGAACCATCGGTTGGCTCGATGACGTACTGATCAGGGAATTCCCATAAACGCAAGCCAGAGTGTAATTTGTGCCTACCCTCCATGGCTTCAGCAAGAGGAAGAAGAATCAAATCACCTTCGTGTGGATTAAATGACGGTCATGAGATCTCAAACTAGGCAAAGGATTTCGAGTGAGACCCGTTCAAATTGATTCCGTACAACACGCTTTACCAAAAACAATTACTGTATATCTTCTTTGACATTCCTTTTTTTTTATCACTATGTATTCCGATAATCAGCGCATCCATTATTTATGGCTCAACTCAATTCAGTTGCTTCCCTTTCTTTACAATAAATATCTCGACAAAAAGTGTTTTCTTGACTTTTACTCTTCATTACAAAAAACCAAGGACTTCAACACAACTCAAATGTATCTTGGCCCAAAAGAATGTGCTAGCTCTCCGCTCCAGTCTCCAATGTCCACCCAGCTAGGAAAACGAGAATCTTGACAAGAGTGATAGACCTGAACCCTCACTTGCCGGACCTGGAGTCGCATCTGTTGTTGTTCCTGTTGTTGTTGTTGTTGAGCTATGGTAGGCTTGCTGACACTTCTGGATCTGCCATTTCCATCACACATGGTTGGTTAGGTTTATTACAACAACATTAAGACTCAGGACGGTCCATGTCTAGGATCTAACCTCCTCTGGACTGAACTGAAGCAGCATCCCCACTACAGGTAGCAAAGCCTCCACTTCGCCTGCAACCATCACATGTTATTTTACCTACGACAACAACTTTATGGATCCACTTTCAATCTCCAGAGTTTTACCTGTTTCTAACAGTTTTAATATCACATTCTTTAGGTATGTCATATCTACACCTTCTCTCTTCTGTTTTCTTTCCATCTCCCTCAACTCAGTCTTTAGCATAGCTTCCTGTAATTAGCATACCCCCAAAGTTCGAAATAAGACCATAGGAAACTGGATAAGCCACCAAACTCGGGTGTAATCACATACCTGTTGACTGTGAAGACGGTTTTCGCGCTCAAGCTCCTCGATTTCCTCCTGATTCAGAATAAACTGTTAATAAGTGCAACATGGGCAGAAACAGATTAAAATCAATGCAACCAATTCTACTACACCTGAAGAGCTAAGATATGGCGCTGTGTCTGTGCCAACTCTTCTTCTCTCTGAGCTTGTTGCCTTGCCAATATCTGAAATTCGAATATTATGTGTAATGATTAGCTCTCGCTGATTGTGCCATAGCATTACATTTAAATGAAATTCAGTTTTAGGATTAAAGATCACTCCTCCCTCAGACATGCAGATAGCTAACATTACAAAGTCCTACCAGAATCTGGTGCTCTGCTGCAGAAGTGCTCAAGTTAGATATATCCTGCTGCTGTGACTCTGAAACACCGTTTGAAGAAAATAATAGTTTAGTTGATGACAGGCAACCCACTGATTCATTCATATGGGGAGCCCCTATTAAAAAAAGATGCTACCAGAAAAATATATCGTACCTGTGTTGTTGTTCCCATAGTGATGAACCTGAGATGGAGATTTGTTCCACTTAATGCCACATAAAGAGTGAAAAATTCAAGTGAAAATTAAATGAAAAGTTACTAGCAAAAGACCAATTAATAAAAATGGAGAAGTAAGATAATACGAAAAAGAGCACCATCTACGTACTACTGGTTTTGGTTCAATAGATTTTCGAAGATTTTTATTCTCATCCACAAGTCTGGAAATCTCCCGATCCTTCTCCTCAATGAGTCTATCTGCAAGCTCACGTACTGATTCATGCTCCTCCTGCAGGTATGTCAGTTAGACAAAAAATATCCGCAATCTTTCTTATAAAAACCAGAGCACATATGGGAGTATAACAAAAAGTGATTTACCTTCAGTCGTTTATTCCGCAGTTTAGCATCTTCTAGTTCTTTTTCTAGACCTTCTGAAGAAGAGGCTTCGTTTTGAGCGGTTAACGCTTCACATCGTCCTGTAGATTACTTAACCTTTTAGGAGAGAATTTCAATTTNCAATTTCAATTTCCAAGAACTAATAAAAAAAATCAAAATTTGATTTGAATCAATTACGTCGCCATGTTTCTTCTAAAACCCGAAGGTCTTCTTCCCATGCTTGTTTCTCAGCCTGATTGCGAGCAACAGTGGAGTCAAGCTTCAATTCAAGACTTTTGATCTGNGAATTTCAATTTCCAAGAACTAATGAAAAAAATCAAAATTTGATTTGAATCAATTACGTCGCCATGTTTCTTCTAAAACCCGGAGGTCTTCTTCCCATGCTTGTTTCTCACCCTGATTGCGAGCAACAGTGGAGTCAAGCTTCAATTCAAGACTTTTGATCTGCTCGCTGGCATCTTTAAGTGCTCCAGCTCTGAAATGCATATGAAATAAAAATAGCTCAGACGACCTACATATTTCTGAAGATATCCACAAAGCAGGTTCATGAGAACACTATTTCTCAGTTGTTTTCTAGGGCAAATTGAGGAGAATAAGCAGCCAACCTCCGGAATCAAACATGAAAAAGTTTCAGTGTGAATATATACCTTTCCTCAAGTTCTTTTTCAAGGCTAGCCAAAGCACCCTGAAGATCTTGCTGTGCCCTATCCCTCTCTGCAGATACCAAATATACTTCTTTTTCAGCTTCCTAATACCACCCAAAAAGATAATTAGTTGGTAAGCACGTTGGAAACCATCTAAAATAGCTCCATCTTCAAATTCTAGATAACTTACCTTTAGAGCTTCCTCAAGAGATTTGATCTGTTCAGAGTCTTTAGCTGCAGCCAGCTCCATGTCCTTCTTTTGCAGAAGCGTGTGAGCACGGATCTTGTAAGAAGAGAATTCACTTTGGAGACGGTTGATCTGTGAACAGTTACAAGGGATTCAATATGGTTAAAATGAAGACAAGCTACAGCAGAACATTCCTTCAAGCTCAAAAAGGCTCTTTGATTCCATGATAATTCATGTTATGCCATTAAAGATGGATGACTGATAAATCCATTCTTACCCAACCAAGCTACAATAATTCTCGAGAGAACCAATATAAACTATGTACCTCATCTCTTGCACCTTTGAGTTCAGCATCTTTTGTGCTTAGCAACTGGGTCTGCATGGACATTTCAGATCCCAGCTGACCTGACAATTTATATGAATGAAATATATATATTTTATTGAGAAAAGTAAAACATAACTAGATTAGTTTCAACGTTTCATAAACTCCGTAAATTACTTCTCATTTTAGCCACTTCAATTTCGGCCTGTAAGTAGTTGCTTTCAGCGATTTCCAGTTTAGATTTAAGG
>OVBW01002086.1:0-12827 GCA_900406355.1 Erysimum pusillum | reverse complement strand
TTTCTTCTTTTTCTTTTTCAGGAGAAGAGAGGGGAATCCATACTTCTTTTTTTTATGCANGGAGAAGAGAGGGGAATCCATACTTCTTTTTTTTATGCACATCTCGGGAAGCTTGATTCAGAGGTCGCGTTCGATGTATACCAAGCCCCAAGTTGAGAAGATTAAGTCAAATTAGCGTCTTGCCATTAGTGGAGTCAACGCCAGGTCAATCGGATTTCCAAGAGTTGTTCGGTTATGGCGTTCCAATCTTCGGCTCTTCAAAAGGATAGTCATGACGGATAGCAGAAGATGTTAGTACGTTCACACGATTCACAAAAGAAGTTCCAAGTTCCAAACTATTTTGACTCAATAAAACGACTCAAATAAAAATAAAAATGTTAGTACAAATGGTTACATTCCTCCCCCAGACTTACTTCACATCGTCCCGGTGTGTAAGAAAGAACTAAAGAAAGAATGGAAACCGACAACAAAAGATAGTTATAATATACATAGATAAATAAAATCAAAAATCTAAAAGAAAAGGAAAGAAAAACCAGTGATCAAACGTTTGGTGTGTCTGGACAATGTGACACGAGTCCCAGTACTGCTAGGAGCAAGGGATCGATCGGTCTAGATCTTTGATGGTCGTGGACTTTGTCAATCGGCAGGGGATCGATCGATCTATCGACAGGATCGATCGGTCTCTGGTGTCTGGAATAAAAAGTTCTGCATCCTCCGCGTTTAGTACCTGTTCCTGAAAACACTCAACACCGGACGTGATTTCACCGTAATAAAATCCTAAAAACAAAACCAAAAATAAAGAGAAACAAAAGAGAAAGAGAAAGTATGTACGAACTCAATGGGTTGCCTCCTATAAGCGCTTATTTAAAGTCGTTAGCTTGACTCTAGTTTCAGGCAGCAAGTGGTGTGAGAATGAGAACCCGACGCAAAACTACTCTCTCCTGGAGCGAATGCGGAAAACCTACGAAATACTAGACTCCGAACTCGTGTGGAAAGGTGTGGAAAGCCAAGAATGAGAGCGAAGAGACGGGTTTGAAGAGAACTCCTCATCATCCTCAACTCGTACAGGAGACACTTCAGCTGATGCATCGTCCTCCGCGTCTGTATCGTGTACCGGTGCCGGTGCTGGAGTGGGCTCATGTTGAGGTGGAGGTGGTAGTGCAACGCAGCAGAGCCATGATGCAATCCGAGTCAGCAAAGAGTTCTTCAGCTTGGTCGTATTATAGACCCAACGCTCAAACTTCGAGATCGGCTCCTTCGGTGGCTCCATGGCGACGTACTCGCTCATATCGAAGTGAAATGGAAGCAACTGAGAGAAGGAGTAGTGCTAAAACGGTGGTGGCGCGGAAGCAGAAGGTTGAAAAAGGCTAGCCTCATCATGATGCCCGGACATGCTACTCTCCGGATGCCACTAGTTTTCGGCGGAATGGGTCTCTCGTAAAGCGCCCCAGCAGGCGGATTGAAGCGAATGCTCCTTGGTGTAGCGAGAGATGTCAAAGCAGGGCGAGGCAGGCGAATGTACCTGTAAAGCCCATCATGCCCCTGGAAGCGGTAGACTAGCGTAGGCCGGATGAGGATTTTGGTCGCGTACAGGTGCTCTCGATTAATGAATCGCACCTTATGCTCCGGTGGAGGATGCACGATGTTGAAGCAGGCAAATATGGGAGTCACCAGGCTACCAATTAGGATCACTTTCTTCGAGACCGAAGAGCATTGTTGCGCACCTGGATGAACTTCTGGACATCGTCGAGAATTCCTATCGCGCCCAAGACATCAGTGTCTAGAAACCATGTAGGCTCAAACTTGTAGGCTTGTAGCGCAACGGTGTCATCTCAATACTTGCGTGTCCACTCTCGCTCTTCGGTGGCTGGTTCGTGTCCGCTGCGTCGTCTAAGAGTCATTTTCTGGGTCAGGATCGATCGATCTTTGGTGTAGACCGGTCGATCCCGAGGCATTTGTTCTTCGATGCAGATTCAGGTCAGACCGATCAGTCGTGTCAGCTGGATCTTCTTGGATCGCTTGTCTCTTTTCCTGACCTTCTCGAATCGCTTCTTAGAAGAATGAGTGTCTCCATCCAGGACTTCGTTGACATCATTCTCATCACCGAGGTCTTCCACTAGCATGACATGATGCGCTCGATCATACTCCGGACAATGATTGCTATTGCTAGCCGCTGAAATGTGGTGATCGTGTGCCGGAGTGATGCCATCGTGGACTTGGTGTAGAAGTGGTTGCAATGATTTGAACCAATTTCTCGCCTTATTGCGCAATGAGAAAGGGAAGAGTTCGAACATCATGAAGTCAACAGGGACTCCACTCGATCGAAAAGTGTTGCACAACTCCTCAAAATTCTCAATATGATCCAATGGACTCTCCGAAGGCAATCCATAAAACAAGTTCTCTACCACCAAGTGAATGATTTGGGGGTCGATCTTGTAATCATACCCCTCGTCTGGCAAGTGAATTACAGCATGATTGTAGCAGAACTTGTCTGGAGCGTCGTGTTCGCCAAGAGTAGGGCGACGAACAAGTGATGCCTGATGTAGACCGATCGATCTGTCAGGAGGATCGGTCGGTCTAGCAGATGGAGGCTATCCGTGGTCATCATAATGTGCAGGGCCGGTGGAGGGAAGAGATGGTCACGAGCTGCAGCATAAGGATCCACAATTCCTTGAGCATTCAGCTTTACTAACACCTTCATTGGAAAGGGTTGCAGAAGAATTTCTCATCAATATTAGAGAAAGAGATCCTCTTATTAGGTAGATCAACAACGTCACCCAAGGTTGCATGGAAAGGTCTCCCAAAAAAACAAAGGCATAACAGAACCTTCGATCATCTCTACGATATGAAGATCAGTGGTAACCGAACAACTTCCAACGCGAACATCTAAGCTTTGAGTCCAGCAATCAGGAGTTATGGTGGAAGCGTCCGCAAACTTGAGAGATACCAAAAACCTCTCCGTCAATCGAACATGGGACAACAAACTTTCCGCGATCTTCTGGCTTCGACACCTTAGTAAGATACATCACGTGGGGTGTCCCTTCATTTTGCTAAGAGTGCACTAATCGCATCAAGATCTTCTTGTCCAGCAACCACATCTCGAAAAATCTTCCTCAGAAACAGAAGTTCTTCTAACGCTTCAGAAAGCGAAAGCTCCTTGGTTGTCTCACTTGTGACCTGGTTGTACATTTTCGCATCAAGTTACGCCTTAGAAATGCGCGGATAAGGACTCTTGGGCTTGTAGGGAACCACATCAGCCTGAACAATAACATGGTTGCCGGTATCATTCGAAAACAGGTCAGAAACTCCTGATTTCACAGTGGGGACCGATCGATCTGAAGGAGAATCGGTCGGTCCTGACCCTTTGGTCAGTAGGTCATCAGCGTCCAAGGGATCGATCGATCTAGTAGTGGGATCGATCGGTCCATTGTTGTTGTTGAGCAGGACCTGTTGGTTTGCTGGAGCATGAAGCTATGCCTTGGCTCCAGCATGAGCCGTAAAAGCAGGCAAGTCAGAGAAAACTCTAAGACCTCTGATTTGAGCCTCGGAACTTGCAGCATATGACAGGATCGATCGGTCTAAAGCATGGACCGGTCGATCAGTTTTGGAGATTGGGACTGATTTCTGGTTGTGTTGGATCGATCGATCGATGTGCTGGATCGATCGATCCGGAGCTTCTTCGAAGGCTTGTACATCTTCAATCTCACTTCGAATCGTGATTGCATTGCAGAACTCTTTAGGATTAGAGCAAGACGCAATCTGAGACATCTCCATGTCAAAAGAATTGACGCGAGAAGCCAAGCTCGATGTACATGCTTTCAATCTTCTTCTTTCAAGTCGTGTGCCTCGTAAAGACATCTTGACCTCCATAAAACGTCTCAGCGTCCACAAACGTCTCGACGGCGGCTAGGGCTTCTTTTCTCTTTTTCGTGACATCAGAAGTGTTGTTTAATCTCTGAAACTTAGCATAGTCGAGCAAGGTGATTCATGGCCAACGATGGTTGTAGTCGTGCACCTTGTGAACATATAAATTTTGCTTGTTAATGCTTGCTTTACTTTATTAGGATCACGCGATGGCTGTTTTCTAATATCGTACTGTTTAGTTAGGTATTTACGCGATAGCGACTTGCATATCTGGTCTCTTTGAATTCGACCCTAAAGTACTACTATGATTACCGTATTTGATCCGGTATAGTGTATTCTAGGTTTATTATTTGAGGAACGATCAAATTGGCGCCGTTGCCGGGGACCAATAGATTGCCTTTAGAGTTTTATAATTGAATTTCGTCTAAGATTTTATTTTTTGTATTTTACTAACTATTTTTATTTTTATCTTATTTAGGTGCATGCAAACAAGAAGCCATAAGGCTACTGATTTGGTTGCACTATCTATTGACGAGCTAGGATGCTTAGAATGAAGAAGAAGGACCAACTCCGAACCAGCAGAAATGAACATGCTACCAGAAGGAGCTAACCAGGAGGAGAACCTCAACCAGTTGCCACCTCCATTGCCTGCTGCCCATGACGGGAAGAACTTGCCCGTTGTCCAGGTCCCGCCTGTCCGACCGATCGATCCTGCTCGAGGACTGATCGATCATGTTGTTGCTGCACCACCTGCTGGAACGCTTGGTGAGCAGAACACACCAGATCGTTTCTATGCAAACCGGTCTGCTCTTTGTCCTCCGAACCCCACTCGACAGGACTATGAGATCAAGTATAGCTTGATCAATTTGGTGCAGAACCGATGCTTCAACGGTTTGGCTACGGAGAATCCAATGAACCACATCGAGGCATTTGAGGCATTGTGCAACACCACCAAGGCTAATGGAGTCCTTCATGATTATCTGAGGCTGACTTTGTTTAAGTTCTCTCTTGCGGATAAAGCATTGCGATGGCTCAAGATGTTGGAGCCCGATTCCATAACCACTTGGGATGCGTGCCATGCAAATTTTCTCAATCACTTCTACACGAAGTCTCGATCAGCACGCATGAGAAACCAAATTGCTGCATTCAAGCAAAAGGCCACCGAGATCTTTAATGAAGCATAGGAGCGATTCAAAAAGTACGTGAAGGATTGTCCCCACCATGGCTTCACACAAGAGAGTCTTATGACAACATTTTGTGGCGGTATTGACACCTAGTATGATCGTAGGTCAAATAATAAACCTAAATATGCAAACTACCGGATCAAATACGGTAATCAGTTGTAGCACTTTAGGGTCAAATCCACGAGGACCGATAAGTTACACAACGAATTTATGGAATTAAAGTTAAGCTAAGACAAAAATAAAACAGGAGTTTGGTTTTCTAACAACTTAACGAGAAAATAAATAAAGCAATAATAAAAGAATATTAGGCATAGGGGAACCATCCNTAATCAGTTGTAGCACTTTAGGGTCAAATCCACGAGGACCGATAAGTTACACAACGAATTTATGGAATTAAAGTTAAGCTAAGACAAAAATAAAACAGGAGTTTGGTTTTCTAACAACTTAACGAGAAAATAAATAAAGCAATAATAAAAGAATATTAGGCATAGGGGAACCATCCGGATGTGACAAAACAATTAAATCAGTTAATAGGAAATATTAAGATATGTTCTAGAACTCAATCCGCAATAATAAGGTAACGCATAACGCTAGGCTTACCTACTTAGCAATACTATTTAGAGAACGCATAACGCTAGGCTTCCCTAAGTAAAACTAGCATGAATAGTAAGATTGATATGTTCACAAGATATCAAAGCAAGAGCTTTCGCGTGCCAAGCTATGAACCTTGCTCCCCTAATGTTGATTCCAGCGACTAAACTCCACTTTGCAACTAGTTTAGTTACCTAAGATCTTAGAACAAGTTAGCTACTCAAGCCCAAAGCATTAAGAACAACAATAGGAAAAGAACTATAAATNGAACAACAATAGTAAAAGAACTATAAGATAAATATCCAAACTAACAACCTAATAATCGATCACATCCCTTCAGAGAAACCCTAGCCTAATAAGGAAACTACTAAAGCATAAAAATAGAAATAAAGATGAAACTATAAAGAGACATTTTTATTAAAAATAAAACTATAAAATATTTAGAAAACTAGGGGAGAGCTACAGCTCTCAAAAGAGAGAGCCACTGCTCTGAAAAGGTGTGTGAAATACAATGGGCGAGCCCTCCTTATATAGGAAAAGGGGAGAGCAACAAAAGGAAACAAAAGAAATGGAAAGTCTTGGAGAGGAGGCAAAAGAGGCGGTGGACCGGTCGATCCATGGACCGGATCGATCGGTCCTCATCTTCATGGGCTTTGGGCCGAATTTCTTCATAGGATCGATCGATCCAAGTGTGGATCGGTCGATCCCAACTCCCGTCAGCATCAGCTTCGTCAGCATGTTGACCTGTCTTCAGTAAATCGGCCATAACTCTTGATTGCACCGTTGAATTTCCTTCAAACCACTTGGAGATGAAAGCTAACTCCCTTAGTTATCTTGTGTCAAAATATTAGCAAGATCCAACAGTAGGAAGGTCTTCGTCTGAGGCCATACTTCTGACCGCTATGCTGGACTCTGCATCTTTCAATGTATATTTGCATCCAAATTGATCCAAAACTCTTCCTTTTCCAATATTTGCTTGTCAGACCTGTAATACACTAAGTGAAGCATATAGTCCTATATTCTATCTAATATAAGTTAGTTGACTCAATATACAAACCTAAATCCTATATAGAAAACGGTAAATTTGGGACTCATCATAGTACCCAATGGCTTTGAATACCGGGAGCAAGGAAGACTTTTCAACCAATACTATGGTGCAAGAAACGTTGCTCATTGAAAATTTGGCTCGAAGCAATCGACCATGCACCAGAGTATGACCAATTGGTGAAGGTAAAGTCAGTGGAGACGGATGCGCTTAAGGACCTCACGCAAAAGGTGAATCTCCTACTAGCATGTGAGCAACAAACCATCAAGGCATGTGAAGATGATGAAGAAGAAGACTTGGAAGAGCTCAATTTCATTAGTGGGCAAGGAGGCTACCGTGGTTTCAACCCCAATTATCAAAACCACCCGAACCTTTCTTATCGAAGCAATAACGTGGAGAACCCACAAGACATGGTGTACCCTCCCCGCTAAAACCAAAGTTTTCCAAGCAAGCCATCCACGTTTGCTCAATTCATAGATAGACGGGATATATGGTGACCTTAATGGGAAGTTCACTACTTTGGCGACTAGGATTGATTCTTTGGATCAAAGAGTTTTAACTATTGCTTCCAGCTCTAAGGGGAAGGAGAGTTGCAATGCTGTTATGGCTCAATTTTGAGTCAATGCAAGCTTCCACTCCAATGTGTTTGGATATCTTTTGAGATTGCATGGACCAGGATCGACAGATACGCGTCCCAGATCGACCTGTCTTCCGACTGGCTTCACCCTGTTGCCCCAGGGGTTAGACCGATCGATCCCACCTTAGATTGATCGGTTCATGCTGCTGTTTCAGGTGTTTCTGACTCATTTTCAAATGAGGATGACCCTCACGTCGTTACTAAGGCTAATGTACTCCTCTACAGGCCTAAGAGTCCCTATCCACGTGTGCATAAGGCCAAGATCGACGAGAAGAAGTATAATAGGTTCAAGGACATAATTAGTGAGTTGATAAAAGAGGCTACGCTTTCCGAAGATTTGGGAGACCTACCGTTCTTGAAGAAGATTTGCAGGGATGTCATCAATGATACCGAAGACCCTACAAAAGTCGACGCTTACTTGGCAAAGTGGAAGGAGGCTAGAGCTCCTAAGCTTGTTAAGGTGGAGAAGCTTAAATATCGGGACAAGTTTGTGGTGCCGTGTTCGATTGATGGTGAGGTTTTCACAAACTCCCTGTGTGATCCGGGGTCAAGCGTGAACGTGAAGTCTATGGCGACCGTTCGAAGGCTTGATCTCCAAGGGATGGAGACCACACAATGCTCGTTGAAGTTCGCAAACGCATCAATAACTACTCCTCAATGCTTCATAGGCAATGTGAAAGTACGCATTGGTGATCATTTGGTGGCTACCGACTTCCATGTGATCGAAATAAGTGGAGGTTCAGAAACTCCTTTGATCTTGGGCCGCGCGTTCTTGACCACGGTTGGGGCCGTGTTTGACCTTGAAGAACCCAAGATGATTTTCACCAAGATTGACACGAGCGTTGCCTACTATCCGGTGCTCGAAGCCACTTGTCCGGGATCTTGCCTCACCGAGGTATGCATGGTGGCTATATAGAGGACGCCTCGTATACGCGTGAGTCGCCAATGGCGGTACCAAATGGTCAAGAGAAGATGTGATTGTAACCCTCCGTGCTTTGCTCCCGACGAAAATCAAGAAGATATGAGAGAAGAGATTCATCCACACGACCTCAACATGTTCGAAATACGTGTGAGGATGGTGCCGGAAAAGCTTAGTTTCGACGAAGCATGGACCAATTATGTTGGCTTGCAAAAATGCTTTTGGAAGAGTAGGGAGCCTTGGTATACCATAGAAGCACACTTCTATAGGGTACGTGAGAGAGCTAAGGAGAGGAGATGTCTTCTCAAGGTGGAGGATCCCGGTTGCTTCGTGATTCCTTGTGCTATCAATGGAGTTTCCGTATACAATTGTCTATACGATTCAGGAGCCAGGACAAGCGTGATACCTACTACCATTGCTTCTCATTGTGGTATCACCAAATGTCGTCCATCTACAATGAAGCTCTACATGACCGATGAGTCAGTTGTCATACCAAGAGGCGAGCTCCGCGATGAGATAGTGCAAGTTGGAGATGTGGACGTGCCCACGGATTTCCAAGTCGTGGATGTGCCTGGGAAGCGTCAATAAGTTATCTTGGGGAGAGCTTTCTTGACTAATGTTGGAGCTGTTATGGATACTCCAAATCACCGTGTGTGCTTCGCCAACATAGAAAAGGACGTGTTCTATCACGCCAAGCCAAGAGAAAACAAGGTTAGACCCATTCACCTCGAGGAAGAAGATCGCGACGTGAGCATCTCAGGAGGACGAGTAGGAGGTCCATGGACTCTTTCACAAGCCTAGGGGAAGGAGAGTCAAGCTCGAGACTTATAACAAGCGCTTCCGGGAGGCAACCCGATGATTTGTACTAACTATTATGTTTTTGAGCTTTTGTTTTTGTTCTTTTAATTTTTAAAAGTTAGACAATTTATAATTTGAGGATTTTATCAGTGGATCAACATGAGAATGCCTAAGTGTTTCAGGAATAGGTTTTAATCGCATTAAGATGCGAATTTTTGGTGATCTGACACTTAGGATCGATCGATCTCCACTCTGGATCGATCGGTCTCGCCTGGAGATGAACCGAGGGTCAGAAGCCTCGGGATCAATCGGTCCCGACTCAGGTATTTCGAAAAAAATTAGATTTTCTGATTTGAATTGGTTTATCACTTGATTCAAAACCGGTTTAAACCGATTTTTAGGGTTTAAAATCGATGGAGATCGAGTCCTCCTTCTTCTCCATCGATCCCTCTCCTCCATTGCTCTCTCTCTCTAGAACTTCAATCATCAAAATCTCTCTCAATTCTCCATTGTTTTTGTTGATTCTTGGTGCTAAATCACACTATTTTTTGAGCTCTATCTTATCCCCCTATACCCAGTTTGATTCAACCAAGGTACTGAGTTCGAATTTTGCTTAAGGGATTGCGGGTTTATACACTTTTAAAATGTTAAAGCTTTGTAATCCCTTGGAATTAGGTTGAATTAGGTTGTTGGAAATACTATAGGACTGTTAGTTTCTATGCTTTACAAGGTCATTCCTTTGATTGTGAGAAATTTGGAAATTTCGTGTGATAAGACTTAGAATTTTGATTTTAGAGGTTTAAGAAATGCAATTTGATGGATTGAGAGAGACGATTGAATTCGAGGGTGTGATAGTAATGCCCGTGAACCGGATTTTGGTTCAGCGTGTCGATCGACACCACTAAGGGTGTGTCGATCGACACTAAGCGGTTTCGGCAATTTGGCTTTTGGGCTTTTAATTGCGCGTATCGATCAGTTTAGGGAAGGAAACCCTAATGAGCTCGTATTTAAGGCTCAGAAGATGCAACCTAGGGTTGGAGAAAGCCACTTTGTTGTTTTCCTGAGAGAGAAATCAGAGAGAAAGTCCCTGAGAGCCTTTCTGTGAGTTCCTGAGCCGTTTCCTAAGAGATTTTCCTAGGGAAAGGGAGATCTAAGCCTTGTGCTGCGTTGAGAAGGTTGTAGGGGTCGTTCTTCTCCTTCGTTGCGTTCAGAATCGTTCTGTTTTAGAGGTGAGTGCATGACTGAAGGCTTGTCTAAGCATTAGTTTCCTTGTTGCTTTTTTTATGTGAGAATCATTGGTTGATTGACTGTTTGGTTGTGTTTATGTGGTTATGATTGTGTAATTTGGGACTTGGTCGGTCTCTGTTAGGATCGCTTGTGCGGACTAGGGCACTGGAGAAGGAGATTCGCGATGTGGAGGTCGCTGGAAAAGTGTCTGTGCGATAGGTGTCGATCGATACGAGGGGAGTGTGTCGATCAACACCAGTCGCGAGCAGCGTCTATCGACACGGAGGTCGTGTGTCGATCGACACACGTTCGTCAGATTGTCTGTTTGTCTAGTTTGTTTGTTGTTTTGTCTTTTGTTTCTATTGCTTCTGAGTATAGCCTGTTGTTGATGCAGGTAAAGGCAAATTGTGATCGTGGAATCGTGGCGAGGAAGAGGGGATGATCTAGACGCTCATGTGTTGTGATCATCGTTGTTGTTTCTGTTTTGTTAGGTTTCTAGTTCAGGAGATAGAACTTTCACCTAGGTTGTTTTTTCATGAATTCTTGAGTTATGTTTTATTGAGGAGACTCTTTGTTATTCAATGGATTATTTCTTTAACTTTAATGCTCTTTTCCGTTGCTTGAGTTGAGATGTTTAGTGAGTATGGGATCACTAGACATGAGTTAATTATTTTTTTTATAAAAAAAAATGGGTTGGGGTGTTTTAGTGATTATTGATGGTTGCATGTGTTTATTGCCATTACACAATTCGGATTTTCTGATTTTGGTTTATGCGCTTTCACTTGATTTCGTAAGAATTTGAATTTCGTATTTGTGTTTAATGAGAATTGGTTGCTTGCGTCACACTGTTTTGATTCTATAAGCTTCTAAAATCATTTTGATTTTTGTTAAGTTTTGTGAAATGTGCTAAAATGTGTTTGAGTGTTTTCTCTTTTCAGGAAATGGCTCTAAGACGACGTAGCGGCAAAGAACCAGCCACCGGCGAAAGAGAGTGGACTCGCAAGGATCAAGATGACACCGTCACACTCTGCGCTTGCAAGTTTGAGCCCATCCAGTTTTTGGAAACCGATGTTCTGAGAGCGATAGGCATCCTTGATGATGTACCTTGGAGTTTTTGCGCAATGCTGGCTTCGGTTCTTTCCCTGAGAAGCGATGGGATCTCTATCCCAATGCCGCAGCAGAGTTTCTTGCCATGCTCCGTGTGCATTTCTCGACGGATCTGCTTGATGCCACCGACGCTTATATCTCCTTCTTTCTCTCCAGGAGGCACTTCACCATAACACTCTACCAGCTGTGTGATATATATGGGTTCCCGCGTCGCGAGAAGACCCAGTTTGATGGCATCACGAAGCCCTCTACTTTCTGGAAGACTCTTAGGTCTGGTGAGTACTTTTCTCGAGGTGCCAAGCAAGCACTCATCCGTAACCCGGTGATTCGATTGGCGGTCGCTTTATGAGTATCACCATCTTTGCTAGAGCCGAGATGGATACTTTGTAGCTTTCGGAGCTCTCTATGTGCTTCTATGGACTCCATCGCTTCATCACCAACCCTGACGCGGTGAACTACAATAAGACGCATCGCGTCAACTTTGCCGCGTTACTCGTCCAGGAGTTCATCCAGGTGGCAAAGAATGCGCTTCAATCTAAGAAGAAGGTGATTCTGATAGGGAGCTTGGTGACTCCCATTATCACCAATTATCGCTTTAACATTGCGCATCCTCTACCTGAGCATAAGGCGCGATTTATTGATCGGGAGCATCTCTATGCTTGCGAGATTCTCATTCGCCACTCACTGGTCTATCGCTACCAGGGCTCTGATGGGATCTACAGGTACATTCGCCTGCACCGCTCTTAGCCTTCTGCTTCTCTGCCACCACTGTTCCAGTCATACTCCGGACAGGTGCCTGCATTTGAGCTTCACTCGAGCGCTTATACCGCTACAGATCCACCTACGGAGCCGACTACGGAGTTTGAGAGATGGGTCTGCGACACGACCAAGAAGAACAACACCCTGCTGACAAAGATTGCTACTTGGCTCTACTGCGTCGCACCTCCACCACCACCACCTCCACGCGAGCCTACTCCGGTACATGTGTCTGACCCTAAGGATGATCCGGTATACCCTGCTAGTGAGTCTGATTTTTAGATAAATATTAGGATTATTTGCTTTACTTAGTAATTTACAGGTCTAAAGGGCAATTATTGGAAAAGAAAGGAAATTGGATCAATTAAGCATAGAAATGGGCCAAGTATGAAGAAGTCAGCCCAAGCATGAAGAAACGGAGACAGACCGATCGATCTGGCATGTAGATCGATCGGTCCACAGAAGGTCGAAGCCCAAGCCCACGAAGGATGCGAGACCGACCGATCCAGCCCACGGATCGATCGGTCCGCGTTTACCGACTCTGCAAGTTTTTCTATTTTTGTTCTTTCCATTTCTTGCTCTTCCTTTTCCTATATAAAGAGGGGCTCGACCTTGTAATCAAACACACAATTCATTCTACAACTTTTTTAGTTTGTAAGAGATTCACATCTCAATACATTCTTCTAGTTTTATTTTTAA
>OVBW01002085.1:0-12827 GCA_900406355.1 Erysimum pusillum | reverse complement strand
TTCAAGAGAAGGACCAAAAAGTCCGAGGTTGTCCTCGAAAGAAGAGCAAGGTTGCGTTCGAAACTGAGTACCCCCTGGTACTAGACCTGTGAGCTTGTTATGAGAGAAGTTCATGTACGCAAGGAATGAGAGGTTTCCTAGCTCTTGTGGAATTTCTCCTGAAAGCTTGTTTTGGGAAACGTCCAATGACTCGAGAGCTGTCAGGTTCCCCATAGATGAAGGGATGTGGCCAGTGAAAGCATTGTTTGACAAATTAAGCACATGAAGCTCTTTCATTAGACCGATGGACTCCGGAATCTCTCCTTCAAGTTTGTTTCCCGAAAAGTCGATTGCTGTGTAGATTTTCAGGATACGTATCAGCTCCAACTCTACACCTTTATTCATCAAAACCAATGAGTCATGGTAATATGCTACATCCATATCATTTCCCATGTACTTTTCTTCAGGCCCATCTCCATTTATCCCAAGTGATGACATAGCACTCCACTTCACAAAGTAATCTGATGGTAAAGTTCCATTAAAGTGATTATGTGATATGTCGATGATTCTCAACTTCGGGAAGGAGGCTTCATCAATCGGTCCATGGAATGCATTGGAGCGTAAGACAAGAACTTGGAGATTTTGTAGAGAACTCAACCAGAGCGGAAATGTGTCGTTCATTATGTTGCTTTCCACGTTCAGAACTTCAAGAGTAGAGAAACGAATCAAAGATCTTGGAAGCTTTCCCACAAGTTGGTTATGACCGACGTCAAGCGACCTTAGACTTTCAAATATATGCTCTGGAAGACCTCCGCTAAGATTATTATGACGAAGGTTTAGATCTGAAAGAGTCTCCTTGAGATTTCCCATACAACGAGGGATTGAACCACTAAAGTTGTTGTCCGATAAATCGAGAGTGCTTAGAGAACGTAACGAGCATATGAAAGAAGGAATCTTGCCCGTGAAGTTGTTGTGAGAGCCAAACAAGTGCGCCATATTCCGGACAGATAGTCTATGTTTCTTCGGTGAGCTTTCAAAACCGATTAAAGTGTTGTTGGAAAGATTCACGTAGTCCAACTTTGGTAGCATCCATAACCAGCCTGGAACTTGAGCTTTGATTTTGTTATTGGAGATGTCTAGACTCCATATTTTGTTTTGAGCTTTTAGAAACTCTGGAAAATGGGTGATACCGCAACCTGACAAGTTCAAATCAGATATCAATGGGAGATCTGAAACTGAACTTTTGTTTGTGGCTGAAACATGGTTTCCTGAGAGATCCAATAAAACGAGCCACTTGAAATATGATAAGATATCATTCAAGTCAATCGTAGTGGTGGTGTTCAAATGGGATAGGTAAAGATAGCCGAGCGACTTGAGATGCGAGAAGATACTAAAGTCAACTGGGCCTTGGGTGTTCAAATTGGAAAGATCAAGTTCTATGAGGTTGACTAATTTGGAAATGGATCTCGGGATTGGCCCTATTAAGTTGTTTCTGCATATATCTAACCACTGTAGATTAGATGGTGAAGATATATTCCCAAACTCAAGAGTGCCGTTGAGTTGGTTATCACTCAAACTAATACTAGACAAAGAAGGAATGTTAAAGAGAGAAGAATGGAGGGTTCCTGTGAAAGCGTTGTCATTTGCAACAAAATTCTCCAAGTTGGATAGTGAAGTGATGTTAGGAGGAAGCGCGCCATTGAACTGATTGTCATGGATATATAAATTTGACAACCCTGTCAAATTCAATAGTACAATGGGAAAATTTCCACCGAGCTTATTGTATGAAACAGATAAGTTGGTCAGCTGGTTTAGATTGCCAAAAGAAGATGGAATTTCACCAACGAGATTGTTCCCCGCAATTATGAGAGAGGTAAGATGAGAAAGGTTTCCAATTGAATACGGAATTTGACCAAAGAATTGATTATAAGCAAGGTCGAGAGAGGTGAGTTTAGTAAGGTCTCCAATGGAAGATGGAATATGACCATTAAGATAATTATATGAAAGGTCTAGAAAATGGAGGTTTTGAAGCCTAAAAAGGCTGATATTGGAATGAAACCGGCCAACGAGACGGCTACAACTAAGGTCAAGCTCGATCACTTCCCCAGACTTGGGATTGCACGTGATACCCTCCCACTTACAACAGTCGCTGTGATTCCCCCATGACTCCGTCTTCGAATAACCACCATCTTCACAATCAACATAAGGCATAGGCTTCCCAATCTCAAACTCGTTTTTGAAATTGAGAAGTGCATCCCTTTGTTCGGGACGACACGAGTGGCTATTAGGAGCCGCAAGCATTTCCTCAAAATGATAAATGAATAGGAAAATAAAAGAAAAAGTAATAGAAATGATACTCGTTGAGTCCCATAAGCCTTTCATCCTTTCTTTAATTTTCTTGAATATCAATAATGAAAAAGCAGAGACAAAGAAACTGGAAATTGTGATGATATTAACATGGTTTCATGCCCATCTTTTTATATACATAATAAAAGATTCTACTCCACAAAGATAAATCCAACACAGCTTGACTCAGTGACTATAACTAGTCTTTCTACAAAGTGTTCTTCACGTTAAAACGCAAAGACTTAAAAAGTCTTTACGTCGAATAGTCAATTTCCACACATTTTGGTCTTACTCTAATTACGTACAGGAAACTTCAAAATATTGTTAGTCCAACCAAATTAAATGACCGTGAAAAAGGGTTTCAACTTTCAAGGAGAGATCGATATCGTTAAGATGTATGGTGTATCAATTTTGCGCAAAAATCTGAAAAGAACGTTATTTTTTCTAACAGTCTGTTATGCATAATTATGACGACAATAGGAACGTTATTCTTATTAGTCGTTTGTAAAGTCGTCGATAATTAAAATAATTATTAAAAAATTGTAAATTTAATATAAATATAAATAATTATTAAAAATATAAAATTTCAAATTAAATATATTATAAAATTACAAAATCGTCTGGACTCTCGTTGTTCCGGTTGACGAGTTTGGTTGAACTTCAGTTGTCACCGGTAAGCTTGTGCTCGTCTTCGACGCTTTTCCTGCAAAGTGGCTGCTATCTCGGGGTTGACAGTGGAAGCTGTATTGACATGATTGCAAGTACTGGTTCGATTTCAAACATGAGACAAAAGCAAGTTCCATATTTTAATGTTCCCAGTATACAACGGGTGTAATGGACCTACCAGATTACCACTTCTTTTTAATATAAACTTAGAAATTATAAACCTGTTTTACAAAACAAAATTACAAACACCCTTATAGAGGGACCATTTTATCCTATATACATATACCTTACCAAAAGACATTACTCTTAAAAAAACACCCCTAAATTTTCTCGAAGTTATAATTTGGCCCCATAAGTTAAAATATCACCCCCCCAAAAGTAGCTCTTAGCTCTTGAAGCTAACTGTTTCATATCCTATATCTGTTATTCCTCTCGGCAGCAACAGCAAGAAGCCTTGAGACACCTTGTGTCCACATTTCATACTCTCTTTGGCTCTTGCACTCAAATTCTACAATCCCTCGCGGAACCGTCTTTAACCCGAAGTATCTCAAATCCTCTCCACCTTCTAGCAAATGGCGGCCTGGCCAAGCCGGAACGTTTTTGATCACATCAAGCACAACATCTGAAGTAATATCAAAGAAGAAAAAATATTAGAAAAATAAGGAGAATGTAACATAGAGTCTTGATATATTCATATTCAAAAGAAAATGACAACAAAACAAAAAAAGTTAAAGATGAAGTCTCCTTTATGATCCTTTGATCACTTTAGTCCCAAAACCCTTTTGCTTTTCTTTATTCTTTTCTTCTCAAATCCCCAAATTCAAAGTAGACCCACATCAAAGTTTTGAATTCTCATATTATTGATAGTATTAGACTATTAGTATATAGTGACAAAGCTAAAGCTTTCACCTTTAGTTATGTATGTCACATTCGTACTATGAGAATATCAAAACAAATTCTTTGTCTTTGAACTAATTAGAATCTTGTGAGAACAAGAAGTTTCATCTTTTGGTTATCGAAAATTTTAATGTATAAGGAAGGACAAATATCTCTTACTTTTTTTCTTCTTTGTGAAGGTTCCACCAACATGCCTGCTCTTCATCTTCAACATAACCTTCATGTTCAATAACCAAATCAAGAGTGATGTCAAGAAATGGTTTAATCAGAGACTAAAGCAGATCAAATGACTTTCATCTTTTGGAACATTGTTTTCTTTATCCTTATTTTCTCTTCTTTTCTTGGTCTCTGAAATCTCTTTTTCATGTTTTTTTTCTTTGTATTCTTTTAACAAGATCACACTCATGTGGGTGACTTAAAAAGTTTCCACTGATTAGCCAATAATGTTATCTCTCTCTTTAATCTTGTTCACCTCTATTCAAAGTTCATCAGATCATTGGTATCATGGCTCAAGAAAAAGATCGAAAAAACTCGAGAGTCGAGACACAAGATATATAAGAAAGGAATCTTACTTGATTTAGCCTGTTTATGTAAACTGAAACTATCTTCCAATGAAGATCACCTGCCAAAAGGTCCAAAACCATGACATTAGACAAAAGAAAGATCCAAGAAACAAACTCCCACTTAAAACACTGTTAAAAGATTAGCGGTTTTTACCTTTGCGGGTGCGTTTGAGGAGTTGGCAACCTCGAGCGAGCCATTCTCTATTGCAATGTCCCAAGAAATTATCCTCAACTAAAAATTCGCCACTGTGACTACTTGTCGAGCTGCCATTGCTACCGTTACCATTACTATTAACATTGCTACAACCTCCGGGATTGATTGCTTTATCCATTGGAATAACTGATGCAATGTTCCACACTTCCTTCATCGCCCTCGCCTTCAATGTAGCCACTCCTCTTAACGCTGCACCAGTAACAAAACACAGAACACATTCAGTTTTAAAAAATGTTTTCACTAGAAACATATTTCGATTCCTAAAGACAAACTCTAACAACGCGCGAAAATGTTCGTCAAATTCGAAACTTTACCGAAACCCTTTATCAAGTCATCTTAGAAACTGATAACAAAATAAAAACTACAAAGTACCTGTGGCTGCTCCGGCTGTTAGCGTCATGATATCTCCGGCTGATCGAACATTAACAGCAGAGCTAACAACAGAAGCTAAATGATCCCTCTCAGCTCCCATAACTTCTGCAGCTTCCACACATTGAGCAGCTACAAGTGTTGCAGCAGAAGCCACTGCCATATCCGTTTTAGCCATATTCTCATCTTTTCCAGAGCTCGACGAAGCTGCGGTTGCAGCCGCGATTGCAGCCACCGCGGCTGCAACACCAGCGACAGAGACAGCCGCGTGAATCTGAGCATTGTGAGCTCTCGTCTCTTCCTTCTTTTTCTCCCTCCGGTCTTTTATCCACCGTCCAACCGTCTTGGACTGTGTAGTTGTTGCAGTAATTGGTCCCGGAGTTGTCACCGTTGAACGGTATTGAGAATTGAAGTTGTTTGATCGACAAAACTGCTACATTAGACAATTAAACCAAAAATTTTGTAACAAAATCAGATTCTATATCATAGTTAGTCCAAATTTGAGTTATTTAATTCAATACATAACAGATAAAACATATGAAGTAATATTCTAATTAAGGTAACTCTAACAAGAAACCAAATCGAGTAAAAGTAGATTGCTTTATATTTAAATAATGTTCATTGAAGATACCAAAGACGAAGATTAGTGAGAAACACAGAGACAATTACTATATTGATTAAACATGGATTATCTTAACTCAAGTCATTAGCCAGGGAGATTAAGAGAAACCAAAACATAATGATTAAAGAGAATGTTTTTGAACCTTAATGTCATCGACTTCGTGAGGTGAAATCGGAGGACTGTCGGTTAAAGAACCATTGAGAGGACCGCTGCTGTGAGAAAGCCGACCAGATGTTCGTGGAGACACTTCCTGCTGCAAAAACAAAAGTATTCGCATAAGTATTAAGAAGAAGACAAAGAGATAACAGTGGAGTGTTAGCTTTTTGACTTCAAGAAAAATCCAAACTTTTTATTTGTTATTATTGTATATGGTCCCATGAGTATGAGTGTTTCAGAAAAAATCATATCGAATTATTAAGGATTATATAATCATTACGCATGAAAAATTCTACTTCTTCGAACCTACTGACAAAAATTCGAACTTGTTTTGATTTTATATTTTCGAAAATTTTACTTTCTAGCCAATCAAAATTATGAGAAAAATGGTTTTTCTACAAAACAAGAAATCTAGATTCTGTAGTTTTTGTCAAATTTTTAAAGAAAAACTAAAATTTATGTTTCATTAACTTTTCTCTTTTAACCTAACTTGACTTTTTTTTCTCATTTTCAAATTTTATAATTTTTTTAATACAAAAAAAATCATAAACCAAAATCCAAAAACGACTTTAAAACTTGTAAATATCATGAAAATTGCGTTAAGTAAAAATATGATCTTTAGACTAAAATCGTACTTAGATAATGAAATTGTAATGACCCATTTGGAGATTTTATTAAAATTGAGTCAAATTGACGAAATTAAGAGAATTAAGACAGAACATAACATAACAGAACAAAAAAAAATTGTCTTTTTGACTGTAAATGCTCTGGTTTTTTTAAAAGAAAGCGTTACTTACAGATTGAGACAAGATACGATCCATGACCATCTGAGAAGTTTCGGAGCAAGCAAAGGAGAAAGGGTTTCCAGAGACAAAGCTATTCTCCTCCGTCTCAGTTTCGGCGGCGATGTGTTGTTCTTCTTCAAGAATGACAGTGTTGGTTTTTTCGATTGAGGGTTGTGAGAGAAGTTGTTGAGAAGGAGTGAGTGCTTTGGAGACTTCATGAGCTGAAACACTCCAAGAACGAGAAAGAAACTCCATTGGCTCTAATGGTGTCTCCGGTGGCCGGAAAATTGAGTCGGATCGCCATGGTGCAAGCTCTGGTTTTTCCATTTTACAGAGAGAGAGAGAGTTGAAAGATGGAAGAGAAAGAAGTGAATGGCTTCGATTTATTGAGTGTGATAAGTGACAACGAGAGAGAGTAATGTATATCACTCACAGTGCTTTTGGTTTCTCTTCTTGCTTCAATGGCTTTGCTTTATTACTCTCTCTCTCTCTCTCTCTTAAAAAAGAAAATTTGTTAATTAAAGGTATTAATTAACAACTAAAGGTTTCAAAGTTGATTAATTTAATCATTTTTAGCTGTTATTTTGCTTGTAATTAAGGGGTAATTAATTTACTTAGCTGTTAATTTTCATGTAATTTAATACACCCTTATCTCAATTTTTATATAGGTTAAAAGCACGAATATTAACAAATTACATAAATTATATAATTTCTGCATTAATTTTTTATATATTTAAAATAATATAATCAATTATAATCAGAATTTCTTGAATAAATTTAATATTTGCATAGTTGGAAAAAAAAGAAAATTTACTTATCCATAGAAACTTATAGAAACACAAATAGAAAATCTTAAAACATCATATAAAATGGAGGTATGTTTTTATCTTTTATGTCTTTTTGCCTAAAAAAAAAACAAGTTTATCTTCTATGTTTAAGATATTTGCATTGAATGACTTAAATAAGATTATATTTTTACGAAAATTACTTTTTGTTTCACCAAAGTTATTAGTTGTTCCCAAAATTGTTTTTGTTTCACCAAAATTATTAGTTGTTCCCAAAAACAAAGTGAAAACAAGTTATATAGCATAGTCAGTCGTATGAGAGACTTCAGTTATTAATCACAGTTCTTATGATTTCACTTAAGCATTTACACAAACAATTTTATAAAACAAATGAATAATTAGAATTTAAGGAGGCTCTGCTTCTCTATCTTAAAAGAGTGAAAAATGGAAAGAAAGACATAAATGATGAGGGGCCTCATGAGTCATGAGTGACCTGCAAAATGTGGCAAACTCATTATTGAAATATTGGCAGGAGTAAAGATGTGCCGAACTTGCACCATCCATTGATAACAATAAAATAAGTTATCAAAAAGTTATCATTTCCTGGTTATATAAAAAAACATTAAAACAAGATGGGCGGCTTATACATAGGTTTACTTTATTTGATAAGCAAGTTCAGGTGTATATTAGTTAAAAAAAAATTTAAAAATAAACAAATAGTTTAACAATTTCATGAGTTAGGTTACTATTTAACTGATAAATTTTATTTTTGGTCAACATAAAATCAAATTAATGGATCATAAATGGCAAACCAATAAGAAAATCTATAAAATAAAAATTTACAGCTAATGACGGATTGACGTTACAATTTAACAAACGAGAAATATAAAAAATATAAGAACATTACAGTCAGACAAACAAAAATATAATTAAGAGAAAAGAAAAAAAAATCTTGATATTTAATTAGTTTTGTTAGACTCTTATAATTTTGTTTTACGAGAAATTATCAGAAATTTTCTATTCTCAGATCGTCTCTCTCATCCAATTGTTTCTCTCGCTTGTGATCACAAGAAACGATGTTAGAGATGAAGAAAGATAAACAGTGTCGTAAAATATGGACTTGGAATTGAAACGAAAAGATGAGTCTAATTGAAGATTGTCTAAGAAACTATTGTTTTATTGCGATTGATATTAAGTTTCAAGGTTGTTTGAAGGAAAGTTCACAAGACGCTTCGGACAATGAACAGTTAGGTCTTACTTTGTTCGATGGTGAAGGAAGAATCGGTGTTACTTGGGAAGTCAATTTTGCTGATTTTGGAGAAACAGGAGACGCAAGACAAACAAAAATATAATTAAGAGAAAAGAAAAAAAAAATTTATATTTAATTAACAATAAACCTAAAAAAACATTAGCACATATTTGAAATATATATCTAACCAATAACTAAACTGAATTTCTTATAGATGATTCATTTTTACTTGTTGTATATTTAAAGATTTTTTTTCTTTTTAATATAGTGTGTTGTAAAGTCACTTCTATTTAATATATGAATTCAAACTGTTTTCATATAATAACCTTCTTTATGTAGCCCATACTATTTTAAACTATGTAACGATAAACTACATCGTGAGTCTTGACTCCCATTATTCTATTGACCTTGCTTCACCTTCTTTGAAATAGATTCACCCTACATCAGAAGTTGTAGTATCTCTTATCCAAGAATAGTCTGTTTGACAATTTTGTTGTTTATTTTTTAGATTGATTTGATCAAGTCTCATCTTCTGTAACAATTCAGTTATATTGGAAACTCATACGAAGGCATAATAGTGTTTTTTTTTCTCTTTGCAATAGACTTTTTATTAAAATTAGTGACATTTTATCTTAATGTAGCTCTTAACCTTCTAACATTTCTTTGAGACAATTCAAATCGATTTGTTTGACTTGAGTGTCAACAAAAAAAATAATGGGAATTAAAGCCAATTTTTAGTCGCCGATACTTGTCCCAAGGCCAGTGCAAAACATTAATTGGAGGAGGATCTTCAACTAAGCCATATATTAAAGGAGAGATAAACAAGACCTGGCGGGACATATATAACCTAATTTCAACATATAATACGATGCATCCTTGGACACGGTCACTGTTCTCTTTTCTTTGATAGACCCTTAGAGCATCCTCATCGTTAAGAAATCCCCAGAGTCTCTCATATATATATTACTTTAATGCAATGTTATTATTTATTTGAATTTTAATTATTAAAAAAAATCAGTTATATGAAGACACGTCAAGTGAGTATCTAAACTAGATACTAGAAGTTCTTAAAGAATAATCGTTTTTTCCTCTCTTTGGCATTTTTTTAAATGTTATATTAATCATGAGTTTCTAGTTTAGAGCTAGACTCCAATGGAAAGTGCTTTTAGAAATTCATGCCAAAATATTAAATATTTTTATTTATATATAAAAATTTTCAGAGATATATAATACATACTTGAGATTAAACATGAATAAGCTATTAAAACTCATGAACCTAAATTACTAACCCCTTAACGCATTGGTTTCTTTTGTCCACTATCATGATCCAAATTCCAATCTCACGTGGCTTTCCATCAACGGCATAGGACAGACCCACAATTCTGTTTCTGAACCTGATGGTTGGTCTGGACTGGACCGAAGAGCCACAGAAAAGGTACGAGATGACACAGAGTGGAGGTGTAGGGTAGTGGACAAAAGAGATAACCTCAGCAGAATTTGTCTCATTTGGTAAAGATTAAAGAGAGACAGTTGATTTGGTAATGTTTTGCCAAGGCGATTAACTCACCATTTTGTATAATTTCACGTGTTATAAACATCTTTAACTTTTTATACCATCTTTAGTAAATATACTATATTTATGTAACGACTTTTATTGTGATATATCAACATATAACGATTGATATATCAACATATATGTGTTCTCAAAGGAAGGCTTAATTATTGGTTTTGTTTTTCGTAGAGAGCTATATTCGTGAATTGTAATTTCTTTTTTTTTGAATGAACGTGAAATTGTAATTTCTTATAAGTCGTCCACCAAAAATATTTGCTATAGTCCACTATGCTACTAGATTCATGTCATTATTTATTTGTACAACGTAGCAAATTGTGATCACGTTAGCTTATAGGGTTGTCGAAAAGAGATATGGCACTATCAAACTGGATCGGATCACAAAATCTTTAGGGCCGCTTGATGGGCTAGACCCTGGGCGATCATGTTATCTACTTTATGCCACTAACGCTAATGTTGGTCCTGTCCTTATAACCACGATTAAGAAAATTTTGATTTTTTACTTGGTGTACTACATATAATTAAATTTTTGGAAAAATCATTGGATATATGTATACACAAATTTCTTTTTAGTTTTATCTTTTGGATCAGAACACAATTTTTTTTATTGTGTACAAATTAATTTACTGAAATTTCAATGAAATCTTAGCCAATTTGATAATGTAAGATCACTTGGTTTAGGAAAAAAAATTATTGAGGATACACAATAATCCGATCATGCTGATCATTTCAAAATATTTTTTGCTAAATATATAATTAAATAATTATAATTTTTATCATTTGTTAAGAAAACTTCACACAACTTAAGATTTTAACATATTTTCCTATAAAAATCTAGTGTAATCAAATTCATAAGACTATAATTAATTTTATGTAAACTAGGATTCACAGGAGAAAATATCATACATTAAAATTCATTATGTACCTTTGATTAAGAAGTCCAAGTCCTAATCTAATTAGAAATCACATGGCCAAGAAAATGGAAATCACATGGAACCCTCCTTATAAAATGGAATGCCTCATGTAAGAAATAAACCTGAGAACGTTTCTTACATGCGGAGAAACAAAACCTTGAGCTATCTTACGTAAGAAATAAATCTTAGACTCTATGATGTCTCCGTAAATGGGAAACAAAAAGATGAAAACAAACAGTTTTATATAAGAAAAATAAATTAGGAAGTTTGGCTTTGGGATAAAGACCCAAACAGTTTATCTGATAGTCTTTTAACAGGCGATCTGACCAATGGTGGATCCAGGAAACAATTTTATGGGGGTCAAAATAATTAGCTATTTAGTAAATAAGGGAATAAAAGAATAGAAATAATGCATTAGATGAACTTGAACTCAGGTAAAGGAGGGTCAACACAAGAAACTTTAACCAAACTAGCCAAATAATTTTACTTAACCACGCGTTAGTGGTCTAGTGGTTTAACTCGCTCCCTACTTGAGGCACCATACTCGAGGTCATGGGTTCGAGGGGACCTTCTAGCGGATGTTGCTCTTGAGGCACCTACGGGGCCAATACGGACACTTCCAACTACGCGTGGCCACGCGGGGCTTTACCTGGGCTTTCTCGCGCCCCCCAGACCGCCATGGGCCATAGAGTTGAGCATCCCTTCGGGGTTAGGAGGAGATAAGGCTATAAACGCCCGAATCTGCTCTCGACTAAAAGACCCCTGTCGGATAGTCAGATGGCCATGTGGCGGTCTGGACACTGGGTTACCAAAAAAAAAAAATAATTTTACTTACTTAGGCTTAAAACTTTTAAGTGACCCCCCTTCTTCTAACGTGGGTATGCCAGTGGATCTGCCTATCCGGTATTAGTTAGAAGGCATTCTTAATTCGGGATAGTCAGTGTGGTACCCATTTGAATTTCATGGATCTCATGACTTATTGACTCGAGTCCGCTCAGAGTTCATGGTGTCTTTTGAACCAAGGATCAATTAGTTCATTTTGTAGCACTTCGGTGCGTTTTTATCGGGACTGACCGTATCAACTGATAAGATTTATAAAAAAAACAAAAAAAGACAAATAGACTTTAGAACCTAAGAGAAGTAGAGAACAAGGCAATATTTCATGCCTGTTTATACGCATATGTATTTTTTGGTTACTTGTGTATGTAAATAACATATATAGAAAAAAATAAACAAGATAGATCCTCCACATGACATGATTCCCATAAGTGCCAGTATATAAAGGTACGCTTGTACGAGGTTTAGACCACAACAAATAAGTTATCCATCTCAACAACCAAATTAAAATATCCTTATATTTTCGACATGGCTTGCCAAGAGAATCATTTCGTGACTCAAATCACCAAATTGTACGACCAAATCTCGAAACTCGAGAGCTTGAAACCTTCCAAGGAAGTCGATACCTTATTCGGGCACCTCATGACCATATGCTTGCCCACGGACACGGAAATCGACGTCACAAAGATGAGCCAAGAAGTCCAAGACATGAGATCCAATCTCATCAGGCTACGTGATGAAGCCGTTGGATATTTAGAGCAACACTTCTCCACGATATGGGGATCTCTTGACGACCCACTTCACCACATAGATCTCTTTCCTACCTGTTGGAGTCAAACCAACGTCCCACATCGGAAGTTTAGACAGAAAGTGTC